>VSMD01096887.1:0-35691 GCA_008750895.1 Mirza zaza
GGCTCAGAGTGCCCACAGGCTGCGTCAGGGGCTGAAACAGGTGATGCCACAAGTCAGGGGTGGGATGAGACACCTCAAAAAGCATATGTAGCTGTCTTCTCAAGAGGATGTGAGAATGGAAGGAGACCCACACACACACACACTGGTCTTTCTCCATTCCTTTGCATGCTCTCTAATGGTTTTAGCCCACCGAAGCTCAAAACCTGTGGATTCCCTAATTGATAATCAACACTGCCCAGAGCTGTCGTCATCCAGGCAAATGCATGATGTGTCAGAGTCAGAAGGGCCACAGGCCACCCAGAACTCCACTCTCATTTTGCAGAGGGGCCCCTAATGCCCAGAGAAGCGAAGGGAGGCAGAGATGTAGGGGAGTGGCTCAGAGTGAGTCCTGGAGGCAGCCAGTCACCTGCAGGGAATCCCGGCTCCACCCTCCCACCAGCTGCCCATCCACAGGCAAAGCATCTAAGCCAATGGTTCTCAAAGTATGATCCTGGGATCCCTGGGGACACCCCCAAAAAAAACCATCAGGGAATCTATGAGATTGAAACTATTTTCATAAAAATATGAAGTTTTTTTTTTCCTTTTTCACTCTCATTCTGTCATGAGTGTACAGAGGAGTTTTTGAGAGGATACATGACCCATCTTGAAGACATATGCAAAAAGATAGAACAATGACATTCTTCTCTCCAAATATGTTATTTCTGTTAACATACGATAAACTTATCGTTATTATTTTATATGGATTACTAAGTACTTTTTAAAGTTAAGTGTTAATTTCTAATAAACAAAAGCTCCTTGGGGGTCATCCACAATTTTTAAGATGGTAAAGGAGGACTGAAAGTAAAAAGTTTGAGAACCACTGATTTAAACTCTTGAAGCCTCAATTTCCTTGTCTGTAAAATGGGCATAATGCTTATTTCACAGGATAGCTTGAGGCTTAAAAAAGATACCTCATGTGAAAATGCCTGGTTAGTCTTCCTGGTAAGAGTGGCTGAGTAAGATCAGTATCCTGTTTCTTAAACCACCACTCTCTCCAGCATCGCCTCAGGGCAGGTCTTGCTTTTCTCTGGGGCTCAGAGAACCCAGAGTACGGGGTCTGGGGAGCAAAGCACTGCGGAGTACACAGATGCTTCTCGGACAGGAGGCGAGCTGCATGCACAAGGCCCCCATCTGTGCCTGGGAAAGACCCCTGGGTCAAGGGCACCATCCAACGAGTGACCCTCCTACCAGAGGTGGCTCACAGTAAGGTGCCTGTGGGAAATTGCTGAGATCCCAGAAATCTGTCAGCGCGTCTGCAGCTCACCTCTCTCACCAGCTGAGGGCAGAACACCCCCGCAAGTAGAACGGCAGAGCAGGCTCCCGGCACACGCACACACAGAAAGCTTTGGACACGTCCAGAACAGGAAAGTCATATTTAGGGAATGTCTCCCTTAAACCGCTGTTTTAAGAGTCAGGACATTTCCCAGCCACGAGTAAGTAAGGGCTGCCAACCCGGCAACAGGGATGGTAAACACCCCTGGATAAGTCCCTACCCTAGAGTAAGGGAAATATCCTCGCAGTGCCCAGCTATCAGTTTTCCTTTAAACAAGAAGGATTTCAATATTATATTGCCTCCTTAGGCTTTTCTTTTCTTTTCTTTTCTTTTTTTTTTTTTTGAGACAGTCTCACTCTATTTCCCGGGCTAGAGTGTCGTGGCATCAACCTGGCTCACAACAATCTCAAACTCTTGGGCTTAAGCGATCCTCCTGCCTCAGCCTCCCTAGTAGCTGGGACTACAGGCATGCGCCACCATGCCTGGTTAATTTTTTCTATACATTTTTAGTTAGTCAATTAATTTCTTTCTATTTTTAGTAGAGACGGGGGGTCTCACTCTTGCTCAGGCTGGTCTCGAACTCCTGACCTCGAGCAATCCTCCCACTTCGGCCTCCCAGAGTGCCAGGATTACAGGGATGAGCCACCACGACCAGCCCTCCTTAGGCTTTTAAATCACTGCTGCCTCCACCCCTCCCCCACCAGGAGTAGGTCCTATTTCTAATTAAATACTGGGAGGAGTCAGAAGATGGACTCTTGAACTTGCCTGTCCACTAATTCCCTGTATAAATGAGCCTCAGTTTCCTCATGTGTAAAATGGAGAGGAAAAAAATACACCCATCTCATAGGATTGTGAGGCATTAAGGAGAGAGATAAAGGATCTTTGTGAAGTCTAAGGTGCCATTTAGTAATTATTGCTGTTAACGTCTCAGGCAGGAAAAAGCCAAATTGGTAGATCCTTTTCATATACAGGTAGATCCTTTTTAATGTATTCAGAAAAAATACATGTATACCTGACTTGAGTTCAGAAAAAAAGCAGTGATTTAGGCCGGGCGAGGTGGCTCACGCCTGTAATCCTAGCATTCTGGGAGGCTGAGTTGGGTGGACTGCTCCAGGTCAGGAGTTCAAAACCAGCCTGAGCAAGAGACCCCGTCTCTATAAAGAGAAAGAAATTAATTGGCCAACTAATATATATAGAGAGAAAGACTATAAAGAGAAAGAAAAAAACTATAAAGAGAAAGAAATTAATTGGCCAACTAATATATATAGAAAAAATTAGCCGGGCATAGTGGTGCATGCCTGTAGTCCCAGCTACTTGGGAGGCTGAGGCAGAAGGATTTGCTTGAGCCCAGGAGTTTGAGGTTGCTGTGAGCTAGGCTGACACCAAGGCACTCACTCTAGCCTGGGCAACAAAGCGAGACTCTGTCTCAAAAAAAAAAAAAAAAAGCAGTGATTTAGCAAGAGCAAGTTCCTTGGAGTTTTGTTGGTATCCTTGATTCTATTAATGAACAATCTAAGTAAGATGGTTCTAGAAACAGCCATACAAAAGTGACCTGGGAGAAAACTGTGCTTTCCTGTGAATAACAAATAGTGACTATATACCTCTTTAGAGTTTACACAGTGATTTTACCTACATTATCTCCTGATTCCTCCTCTGAACACTGAGAGGAAGCTATCATTAGTCTTCCCTCTGAAAAACAGGCCCAGAGAAGTGAAGTAACCTGCTCAAGGTTTCAAAGCGAGTCAGGGGTGCAGTTGGATCTTCTGAGCCTAATGCTCCCATTCTTTCCACCCTTCCACCTCAGAAGACCCCACCTGAACTCCCAAGGAGATTACGTGGGCAGCTCTGGTCCCCAAAGGCTTTATGTAACCCAATTTATCCAGCCTGCTACAGGATAACCAAGAGAGCTCTGGGCCCCCATTTCCTCATCCCCAGCAAATGCCAACTGTTTTTTCTTGTCCCAGCTGAATGGTGTCCCAGCCTTTCTCTGCAGGGTGCAGGGGCTGCCAGCACTCCTCAGAGGCCAGCTCCCTCCTGCCACCCAGGCAAACCTCCCAAGCAAGGTTTCCTCCTGAGCCACAGTGTGGAGGGGTTCAGGAGCAGGGCCCAGCTGAGGGGGCAGGAGAAAGGAGGGACCTGAGACACCCTTTCTAGGGAGGTAGAGATCCCAGAGGACCAAAGTCAGGGGCACTAGCCCTGTATCTACTGCTTATACCTTAGTGCTCTCTGCAGGTCACTCGAAGACTGCCCTGGTCCTTGGTTACCTCATCCATAAAAATGCCTCGTATATTCCAAAAAGCTCTTTCGGGTAAACCCAAGTGAAAGGAAGGCCCGAATGCTGTCTCTGTCTGCAGGAAAGCTTTATTTAATCTCTCCAACTATCTACTCCCAAATTGCACTTTTTAAATTCACATCAATATGTATTTCAGCCAATTGCTTCTACTCTTAACCTGAGATACATGGATATATTTTGGGGGGCACTCAGATGTTGGGGGTTGACTACACTTTCACTAACTTCTAAGTGAATTTGGTATTTCTTTATCACAAGCCCCAGTAGTATTAGCAATACCTGTGTCTCAGTCGGTAATAGAAATCAAGATGTTTTCATATCCTATCAGTTGTTGCAGTCTCTTGAAATATTGTTTATAATCATCGTAACTTGGAAATTATAGTGGTTATTAGATCTGTCTCTGGATCTGGTTATTGAATGCCTTGTTAAAGAAGGCTGTAGATTATTACTATGTCACAAATTTGGTTTTTGAGTCTTTCAATAAGTATATTTCAGTAAAATTGGCTTCCTCTGTAATCCTATGTATTATATTTCAGTTTAGGCATTTGAGAACATTGTGAGGACCCCGTAAGCTTCGCCAGACTGCTAGAAGGGATTTGGGCACAGAAAGGGTCAGAACTCCCTGACCCAAAATGCTCCTCTGAGTGCTCCTCTGAATGCTCCTCTGAGTGCTCCAGGATGTCTGTGACCAACCAAGCTCCCAGCACCAAGCTCCTCTGTGTACAGACGGACACCAAAGAGAGCGGGCTGAAGGTTGAGGTGCCTCATCTCCTCAGCCCCAACAAGTACCAAGAGTTGCCATCTCGTCTAATTCTCACAAAGATCCAAGGAAGATGACCACTTGAGTATGTTTCAAAGAGGAAGAAACAACAGCTCACACAGAAGTAAGCGACAGAAGCCGAGGCAGGAGGATCACTTAAGCTCAGGAGTTCAAGACCAGCCTGAGCAAGAGTGAGACCCATCTCTACTTAAAAGACAAAAAATTAGCCGGGTGTGGTGGTGCACACCTGTAGTCCCAGCTGCTTGGAGGCTGAGGCAGGAGGATCACTTGAGCCCAGGAGTTTGAGGTTGCTGTGAGCGAGGCTGATGCCATGGCACTCTAGCCCTGGCAACAAAGCAAGACTCTGTCTTAAAAAAAAAAAAAAAAGGACATGAAGAAGCAGTAAGCAACAGCCATCCCTGCCAGCCCTCTCTGCCCCTCTGTGGTCAAAGGCCATGCCTCACATTCCCCCCACAGAGCCCCATCCTGTAAAGGTGAAGAGCTGGACTAGGAGTCAGGTACAACCAGCTGTGCAACTAGGGGAAGTCACTCGACTTCTCTGAGCCTGTGAATCCTCATCACCACAGTGAGGATAAACACATGCATTCCACAGGGTTTCCTTGTGTGGGTTCAGTGAGAAAACATGTATAAAGAGCTTAGCATGGTGACTGGCCCCTGCTAGCTATATCCTAAAAAGTAGCTATCATCACTATTAGAGAAGGGACTCAGCACACTGCATTTGTAGTTGCATTACAGCCCATTGAAGAAATTACAGGCACTTCTAAGGCCTCTCTCCCACCTCCAATTCGGCTCATCAGAAATAGCCACTGAGTTTTGTTTGTTTTCCCTCTCTCCCGGCATCCATGACTTCTTAAAAGCCAAATGGACTTCCCCTCCTCCCCAGCGAGGAGCACAGGCTGCAAAGATGAAAGCTTCCGTTTCGGGGGGTGCCGGGGACGGCGGGGCCTGGGTGTCGGGCTGCAGTGCAGGTCCCCTGGGCTCGCCTGAGCAGGGCCGCTGTCCCCAAGCTCGCTGGGGGCCGAGGGGAAGATCGCACCGCCCGCGTCCCTGCGTGCATGTGTGTAATTTATTTTCTTGCATGGCTGGGGGGAGGTGGCTGAGGTTCCACAAGCTGTACCTGACAGATAATTACACAAAGACAAATCGTGCCCTGCCTTACCCTTCTCCCAGGATGGAAGCCTCCAGACTGTGTGTGTGTGTTGGGGGTGGGGGTGGGGGTGGGGGCGGGGGTGGGGGCGGGGGCGGGGGCGGGGATGCGCGAGGCGGCGGGGCGCAGCGCCGCGGGCGGGGGAGGGGCCGGCCCCGGCTGACCCATTACTCATCTACCAGCTGGGGTTGACAGAGGAGCCGGGAAGAACTGGGGCGGGCTCTGCCTGAAGCACGAACACTTCCCCGGACTGGGTTCTGGCTCCCTCGGAGGATGACAGACACAGGGCGCGCTCGCGGGGCCTGGTCCAAAGTTGGGTGCTCCGTGGGGGCCCGAAGCCAGACCGCTCGGGGGTCTCTGCAGCGCCCCCTGGGGGAGAAGCCGTGCCGAGCCGGGAGGGGCCCCACGCCCAGACCCGGTTCCGATTCCCACGCTGACGGAATTCCAGTTTCTCTAGTTTCTCACCGGGTTTCTCCTCTTCTCCTAGATTCCTGCCCAGACCCTGTCGACTGCCACTATCTTCTCCTTTTTCCTTCCCCTTCCTATTAAACCTTTTTTGTTGTTGTTGTTTCATGACCAGGATTTTTTTTTTTTTTTCATGTTCCCAGGCGAAAACCTGGAACACTGTGTATATAGCCTCCAAACCTCCTACACATTTTTTAAAAATTGAAAATGGTAGTGATGTTCACTGTAATCTTGAATGTATAATTATGTTGACCAGCATGGAAACTAATAAAAGTAAATCAAGCCTATAAACATATTAAGCTTACTATGTTTTAAAAAACCATCTGCTCAGGGATGTTAAGACTTTAGTTTTAAATTCTCCCCAAACTGAAGGGGAGCCCCACTTCCTCATCAATGAAATGGAAAAAAAAAAAGTACTACTGTGAACTAAAATAAAATATTAAGCCTCCCTCCCAGCTGACTGAATGGACACCCTCTTGGCCAAGAGAACCCCAGAAATACCCCAAAACTGAGTTGCTAGCCATAAGAAGGGAGGTCAGACATGCTTCATCATGCCCCCCTTCCTTCTTGGAGATACCCTTTGTAACTCATTAACAGGACTAAGGCTAGACAAAGCTTAAATCATACCTGCAGGTCAGCCATTAACTTAACAGATCACTTGAGTCTGGCTATACTGAGTCCAGTATATGTCCGGTGGCTTGTCTCTGATAAACAGACTTCCTTATCTCAACTTAAAACATTCCAAGCCTTTAGACAAAGCTTCATTTCTTTAACTCATCACAAATCGAGAATCTCCACACCCACCTATAACCTGTAATGCCCTGGTTTGAGATGCCCTGACTTTTGGGGCTAAACCAATGTACGCCTTCCATGTATTGATTTTTCGACTTTACATGTAATTCCTGTCTCTCTGAAATGTATACCAAACTGTAACCCAACCACAGCAAGACCACTTGCTAAAGGCTTCTTGGGCATGGCTCTCCAGGCCATGGTTGCATGTATTCGGCTCAGAATAAACCTCTTTAAATTATTTTACAGAGTTCGAGTTCTTTTCCATCGACACTATCTTCCTCAGAGGGTTCTTGATTAGTGCAAGGCATACTACTGCATTCACTTATTTATTCATGGAGCATCTATTAAGTACCAACAGAATGTCTGGCACCAGGCATGACTTAGTTTGGTCTGTATCATCAAAGAGAAGGACGGAATATGTAAGAGTCCTCTGGGAGAGGCCCCCAAGGCAGGAGTGATTGATGAACTCCACCGAAGGGTCGGGGAGAGCTTCAGTGAGGAGGCTTTGTGATCAATAGTTATCTCTTGGGCCATTTTCTTTAACACAGAGTTTGGCCTCCTTTTGTTCCTCAAAACAGATTGCCACCTGCCAGACTCCCTCTCTCACTGTATCTATATGTGGCATCTCAATCTCATGTTCATTTTTCCCTCCGGCCTTCTCTGAACCCCCAAGTGAGACTAGCAATCATCTCTGCTCCCAGAACCCCACACACTGACCTTTATCTCATAGTGGAATTACCTGGGGTTGGACCTGCTCCCCCACAGGAACCCTGGACCCTCAGGGCAGGGGCCGCCTCTTCCTTGCCCAGCCACCGTCCCCACGCTGGCACAGAGCAGGCTCACAACTACTGCTGAGCTGACCCAGCCTCTCCCTGGATCAGTCTTCTCTGGCTCTGTCATTCTCCCGCTTTCCCTCCCTCCTCCCTCTGTCCTCTTTCTCCATTTGGCTTCTGCTCATCCTCCTCTCTCCCTCTCTGCAGAGCCTCCTCCCTGCTCTTTTGTTCTCTTGGGGAGGATCTATAACTGAGGAAACATCCCCCCCTCCTTGTCGGGCACATTCATTCACCTCCCTCACCCGTGCCTGGTCATCGCAGTGGGTAACACTCCTCTCCCTGCCATTCTCTGCCTTCTCTTGGCTCCTCTCTCTCCCCAGAACTGGGGGCTGAGGTCTTACAGGTGCTCCCAAGTCCCACCCAGCCTCAGCGGCAGCCGTTTCTGCACAACGCCCCCCCCTCCCCCCGCCGCCATATTCCCATCCAGGCACAGCCCCATCCACGCACACACATTTTCCCTACACAGGCTCCACAGTGCACACACGCACCCATACAAACACACACATCCAGGGGGCTGCCAGCCTTTGGGTGAGGAGCCACTTTTCCTTTTCTGAAAAGGGGTAGGGGATACCTTGAGAGTAAACCCACAAGTTCTTTGGAGGGCGTCCTCCTGTACTATTGGGAATTCCAGCAAACCTCAGGGGACAGGGTCTTCAAATGTCAACAGGCCGGGAGAAGATCAGCAAGGAAAGTCCAGGTCCCCCAAAATACAGCTCCTCCCCGCAATCCAAGTCACCACGTGTGCTCAAGATGCTGGACCAGTGGTCCCTGGTCAAGTCTTGGCTTGGGCACTGCTTCCCAGATGTGTTCCTCCCAGCCTGCCAGGTCCTCCTGGCTCTGCCTGATGTGCCCTAATAGCTCCTTGCTCCGTGAGAGCCTTTTGACTCCCTCCACACTGAGGATCTCACCTGTGGGGTGTCCTGAAGCTCTGGACACCAATGTCCCACTCCCTTTACTTTCTAACCATTCTAGTCATCACTCTTCTTGTGGCTCCCCTTGCATCCCAGCGCCTCCTCCCCAGCTTCTGTTAGATACACACCTGCCCCAAACCACACCTGCTCCTCTTTCTTCCCTGCCCCCAGCCTACTCAGCCACCCTCTTCTACAGAGAGCCTTCCTGAATTCATGAGGACACAGAGGACACTCCCTTGTTTGGGACATTCTCCTTGGCCTCTACCCCTAACACAGAGTCATAGATTAACACAGTTTGCAGAACCTCAGGGTCCATGCAATGCAACCTCCTTATTTCACAGATGAGAGAGCTGAGGCTCTAGAGGGGAGGTACGTTACCAAGGGCACACGGCTCAGTCGCCTGTATGTAAACAGCATGCATTCACTCTTTGTTCACTGCTCACATACTGTTATACAGATATCGGCAGACTCATTCCATGGCCTGAGATGATGGCATTGTTGGTGAGGGTGGGCCTGGGGGAGATGAGAGCTGAGAATAATTCTGCCTAGGACCCTTGGGACCCTCCCGTTTCTTTCTGAGTCATCCTTAGGAACCTCACAGCTGGGGAGGTGGTTAACCGGCTGACACAGTCACCTTTCACTTGGAGGAGAGTTCTCCAAGAGATGCTGGCCTGGCATGACAGTCTCTCTCTCTCTCTCTCTCTCTCTCTCTCTCTCTCTCTCTCTCTCTCTCTCTCTCTCTCTCTCTCCTGGGAGCTCTTGGGCTTCAGGGAGGGGATACATTTCTGGCAAATGAGGAGGCCATGGGCAAGACCTCAGGAGAGAATAGTGTTCATTCTTGGGATCAGTCTGAGAATTTTCACCACCTGGAAACGATGGGAGGGGTGCTGAAGGCGTCTTTCTGTGGGCATAAGGACAAAGGTCAGGGTCAGCCAAGAAACAGACAATGAGGGAACCCGAGAGAAAAAGAGAAACAGAGATGGCCCAGAACCGGTAAGGAGTCAGCCAAGTTTCTCACCAGGCTGAATCCCAAGCAGGAAGAGATGACTCTTTTCACCCCAGGTCCCAGCACAAAGAAGAGAGTGATGGGGAGGAAGGGGCGTGGGGGGCTCAAAGAACATGAAACGGAAAAACAGGGGAAATGGAAGAAACAAAGGAAGCCCCTTAAGAAGCAAAGAGGGGAGCAGAAAGGAAGGGCAGCGAGCGACATGGGGGCGGCAGGAAGGCAGGGACGCGACTCGGGAGCAGGGCAGAGGAGGGGCGGGCGCGAGGAGCCAGCCGTCCTCCCGCGCGCGCCCCGGCCCCGCCACACTCCAGCAGAAGCCATTACAGAGAACAAACTACCTTCTTGTCTCCGAGATGGGTCCCCGGGGCGGAAGGCAAATTGCCTGCCTCGTGCATAATAAACCAGGCGTGGAGAGCCGCGCGGAGGAGGCCGCGCCGCCACCGGGCAGCCTCGCGGCGGACGCCGAGGGCGGCGGGGAGGGGGCACAGTGCCTCCCGCCCCCACCCGCCCGGAGCCCCTGCGGAGGGGCGGCTCCCAGCTCCTGGAGCAACTCAAACCGCTTTGAACCCCGAGTGGCTCCCCGGTAGCCCCATCCCCGCACCTAGTCCGCACGCAAGTTTAGACTATGCGCACCAAGCACGCGGTGCCTCTGCTCGCTCCGTTTCCTCTGCCTGGAATGCCTTCCTTCCCCGCGAAAAAGCCGCCTGCCCTTCGCATCGTTCAGGTCCCTGCTCGGAGGTTACATTCTCCTCACTTTGAACTCTCAACAGTCAGAAATAATAAAAACAGCTCTCTGGGAGGCCGAGGCGGGCGTATTGCTCGAGGTCAGGAGTTCGAGACCAGCCTGAGCAAGAGCGAGACCCCGCCTCTACTATAAATAGAAAGAAATTAATTGGCCAACTAATATATATAGAAAAAATTAGCCGGGCATGGTGGCGCATGCCTGTAGTCCCAGCTACTTGGGAGGCTGAGGCAGCAGGATTGCTTGAGCCCAGGAGTTTGAGGTTGCTGTGAGCTAGGCTGACGCCACGGCACTCACTCTAGCCTGGGCAACAGAGTGACACTCTGTCTCAAAAAAACAAAAAAAAAAAACGAAAAAGAAATAATAAAACAGCTCTTTGCTGTTTTATTATTATTATAATATTATTATTATTATAATAAAACAGCAGCACTTTGCTCAGACTCCTAGTATTTAGCGATTACATCATGTATGCTTATTTGCATACAGGTACGCCTTCGCTTTTGGACTACACATTCCTAAAGGACAGAAACCGTAATTTACTTGTACCCATATCCCAAGAGACTTAGCACAGTGTCCAGTACTGAGTGAATGAATGAAGTAGTTCTAAAAGATGAACCTAGAGCCCTGAATCACCAACCCATCACAGGTTTTTCTCCTCCACTTAACTATTTCCTTCTTACTATTCCTGTTCCCCCCCTAACTAAGATGCTATATAGGCCTAAGGGCCTTTGGGTGAGACCTCCTCAGGGAAGATCAGCCTCTCTCAGGAATTGTGTAGAGAGAGGGCATCGAAGAGAGGGGAAAGGGTTATATATTGCGCCCAGTCCAGTGCATGGAAAGAGAAAAGCAGGGAGCCGCAGCTTTTCCTGAGGTGAGCCAACAGTCCCAGATTCGCCTCTGACCTGCTGCGGGGCTGGGGTAGCACCAGGAGGAGCCTATAATCCAGATGGCGGCAGGAGACTAGGAAATCTCCTGGGAGGAGGCAAAGCCCAGTGTAGGTTTTGTAAGATGACTATGAATTAGGGAAAGATAAAGATTAAAAAATGTTTCAAGGAGAGAATGACCAGTTCCAAGGAGCATGGGAAAGCAAGAAATGGCCTGGCCTAAATCATGGGGAACTGTAAGTAGACTCAGGCGGCCTCCTAAAAGCCTATGAAGGGACTCAACAAGAGGTGAGAGTGGGAAGAAGAGGGGACTGAGGTCAGTTTAAGGAGGCCCTGGACCAACCTGTTAATGGGGCTTAATTTTATCCTGACCTTGACTGGGAGCTGTGGGATGATTTCAGCCATGAGAGCATCATATCAGATTTGTACTTTAGAAGGATTATTTCAGCAGCAGAGTCAAGTATGGATTAAATGGTGTCAGGCTGAAGACAGGAAGATCAGATAGGAGGTTCTGGTATTCATCCAGACGAGAAGCGGAGAAAGCCCAAACCAAGGCAGGAGTAATAGAAATGGAGAGAAGCAGCCAGGCTGGAGTGTGACTAGGAGGCCAAACTGGCAGGTACCAGCAGGTGACTGATTGGACATGAGGGATGAGGAAGGGGAAAGAGGAAAACAAACAAGCCTGGCTCTCAAGTTGGGCTTAGACTAAGAACATGGGGGAAAGGTGACACCACCCCGGAAAGAAAAAGTGGGTTTTATAGGTAGAGCATGCTGTTTTTGAGGTGCTGTAGGGATATTTAAAAAAAACCCTAAATATGAATCTGCAGCTCAGAAGGAAACCGTGCTGGCGAGACAGGTCTGGGAGTCATCAGCATAATTTCAGTGGCTTGAGGACAAAAGAGGAGGTGCGATTACTCTCAAAAGCATGGGTACAAGGAGAAGAGGGCCCAGGACAAAACACAAGAGAATACCTACCTTTAAGAGACAGGCAGAGGAAGAAGAGCCCACTTCTGCTGAGAAGGATTGGTCAGAGAGGTGACATCAAGAGCAAAAGAGGAGTTTCAAGGAGTGATCATTAGTGTCAAATGCTGCAGACAGGTCAAGGAAGTGTCAGGAAAAATTGTCAGGAAAGACTTTAAAAGGGACAAAGATTATTGGGTGTCCTGTCTAATTTACCCTTCAGGGTTATCTCTGCCTTACATTGTCTGGGAGCTATTTTACAACTCTGTTAAATTGTAGAAAACATAATAATGCAGATGATTTTTGCCCATAGAAATGCAAATTAGTTGTGTCTAGTAGAGTGCAATTGATTAGTGCCCTGTGGATAAACCCCTTTTATATCTATTTGCAAATTCTTTTCAGAATTCCTGGTTGACCTATATAAGTGTGGTACTTTGAATTTTCCTTTGAACCAGATGAAATATGTTACTGGAACCCTCATTAATTAATGGATTAAATGTACTTTTTGACATATGTTCATTTTATATTTGTGTGAAAGTTATGATTTAAACTTTGTTTAAAAACGTTATTCTGAAACAGAAGAAAATAACTGAAAAGTTACGGTTAGATTTGACCACTAGAGCAAGATCTGCTTGGCAGGCTTGGCAAGAGCAGAAGACAACATTTTAGCCAGGTGCAGTGGCCAACATTTGTAATCCCAGCTACTCAGGAGGCTGAAGTGGGAGGATTGCTTGAGGCCAGGAGTTTGAGACCAGCCTGGGCAACACAGGGAGACCTAATCTCTAAAAAAAGTTTTTTTTAAAGACAGATTGTACTGTGTTAAGGGGAAGAGGGGAGGGTGAAATGAGGAATGAAAGACAATGGATGTCAAAGAACTTAGCGTGAAGGGAAGGAAAGACATTGGGTATTAACGGGAGGGCACCATATGTGGAAAGAAGGAAGGATTTAAAAAAATGTGCATGACTTCATGATGTAGATAAGAGCTGGCACTGTAATTCCTCTTTAACTTGTCAATACTGGCCAGGTGCAGAGGCTCACATCTGTAATCCTAGCACTTTGGGAGGCCAAGGCACATGGTTACTTAAGGCCAGTATTTGAAACCAGCCTGAGCTACATAGAAAGCCCCCTCATAGCTCCACCCTTATTCCCTTCCTAACCTTTCTACAAAAGCTAGAAAAAATTAGCCAGGCATGGTGGTGCATGCACCTGTAGTCCCAGCTACTCAGGAGGCTGGGGCAGGAGAAATGCTTGAGCCCAGGAGTTGGAGGTTGCAGTGAGCTATGATGACACCATTGCAACAGAAGGAGACTTTGTCTAACAATAAAACAAGTAAATAAATAAATATTGTCAATACTTTGGTAAGCTGTGCTGCATATAAAAGCAATGACAGAGGCACACATGAGGCGGTAGTGGGGGAGTGCTATGAAATGACAAAGGAAGGGCTCTTAATTTGACATGGTGGGGTGCAGGCCTTCTGTGAGGAGGTAGCTCCGGATTTGAGTCTTTAAATAAGAGTGAGCCAAGTTATCTTTTCCTAAGATAATTATGGAGGCTCAAAAAAAGTCAGACATATTGCACTGAGTCAATATGAAGTGTTATGAAGGAAGCAAGCTGTGGTGGGAAAGCCCTATAGTTGAACGATCTAGATCTTTCTCTTGCCACTGATTTGCCATGAACATTATAGATACAGAAGCAATATGTTCTGCATGGAAAATTCGTGCAGTACATTTGGGGCTGTACTTTCCTGAAAATCTAGGTTGTTTAGTTGCCATCATTTTGACATCCTTAAATGACACCAGAATCATGGATTCCACATCAGTGCTCACAGGGAAACTCAAGGATCATTGATCCAAACCCCTGCCTTTTTAAAATGCCGTTCTAGTCATCTAAATTCCAAACTCCTAACTTTTTACATTATCAAAAATGGGAAGGTGTTTCCCTGACCTGGGAATGCTTCAGTGTTATTGGTGGACCTTAGACGCCTGCATCCCACCTGCTCAACCAGCCCATCGACCTAAACTTGAATACTAGGCTTTTCCTCCTCAATCCATCAAAATCCCAATGGTTGTACACTTGCCTTGAGATTCTCTTACCCCCGTGGAGATCTTAAATACAAGAGGAACTTGCATGCAGAGGAAGGGGTCTGTGTTCTCTTATCAAAAAGGAACCTATTTTTGAGCAAATGAGGTCTGTTTTTCTTTTCCTACTCTAGTAAGCATCTGCCTTTTTAAAAAGGGGCCCTGGTATTCCAGCTTCTTTTTGTGGCATGTCGCCAGGACCAAAGGGACAGGCATCAAAAAAATTGTTTTAATAAGTGAAGAGACTGTTAATAGCCCTTCAGGTTATTAGAAGGAGAGAGCTGGAGCCTTGGGAGCCCTGAGGCTGGAAGCCTCTCAGGTTTATTTGCTGAGTTTTCCTCCTAGCTGGCCCGCTGGGTGTTGGGGATGGGAGATAGCAGGATTCCTTTTAAGGTCTAACTTCAGAGGCCCATTATTCTGCAGGTTGCACGAAATCACATATATGAAAGTGCCTGGCACACTTACTTAATAAATGTTAACTCCTTCCCCATTGGAAGCCCCTATCCTAACGGTGTAAAATCTCAGATGGTTTCATGGAAGGAAGGAGGGGCTAACATTTTCATCCCATGATAGAATGCCACACACAGCAAAGTCAGTGAAGCTAGACTGGCAAGTGACAAGGTAAAGACAGAAAGAAGGTAGGCAGGGGCCAGCCAAGGTAGGGCTCATAGGAAATTAAAGTGTGGGCTTTATTTTAAGTGGAATAAGAAGCCATAAGATCTGAAGTAGAGGAGTGATGGGATGTGATTTACATTTTAAAAGGATTACTCTGGTTATATTATTTTTGTTAAAAACTGCTATGGTCTGAATGTTTGTGTCCTCCCAAAATTCATATGTTGAAATCCTAACCCCCAAGCTGGTGCTATTAGGAGGCGGGAGCTTTGGGGAGGTGAATAGGTCATAGGGCAGAGCCCTCATGGTTGGGATTAGGTGCACTGGTGAAAGAGGCCCTGGAGAGCCGCCCTGTCCCTTCCTCCATGTGAGGACACAGTGAGAAGGTGCCATCTATGAACTAGGAAACAGGTCCTCACCAGACACTGCTGTAAGCACCTTGTTCTTGAACTTCCCAGCCTCCAGAACTGTGAGAAATAGATTTCTGTTGTTTGTAAGACAACAGCATTTTGTTGTATTAATAGTAGCAGACTCAGATAAAGGCTAATTTTCTAGTATTGGTGGTGAAACTAAGAACAGGTTCTTTTTTCCAGATCAGGTAACAATTCCCTAGGGAATTGCTACCAGTGCCCTGCTGTGGAAAACAGCCTCTAAGAGGACAAAGACTGGAAGTAGGGAGACCACTTAGCCACTGCAGGAATCTAGGGAGAGCTGATGGGCCCTTGGACTGGAAGATGGCAGAGGACGCAATGTGGAGTGGTAAGATCTGGGACACTTGTTCATTTAGTCTCCAACTGTGCTAGATCTTCCTTCTGCTACTGTGGTAGTATCATTATCATCATTTTATGTATAAGAAAATTAAGACTCAGAAAGTTTCCATAACTTGTCCAAGGTCAAATGGCTAATAAATGGAGTTTACACTAGAACTCATGTCTCAATTCTCAAACCAGAGAGAAAATAGATCTAGATTCTTTTTGCTGTTTGCTTTGTTTTGTTTTTGAGACAGTGTCTTGCTGTGTTGCCTGGGCTAGAGTGCAGTGGAGTCATCATAGCTCACTGCAACCTTAAACTCCTAGGCTCAAGTGATCCTCCTGCCCCAGCCTCCCGAATAGCTGGGACTATACTTGTGGGCCACCATGCCTTGCTAAGTTTTCTATTTTTTGAAGAGATGGGGTCTCGCTATGTTGCTCAGGCTGGTCTTGAACTCCTGGCCTCAAGTGATCTTCCTGCCTTAGCCTCCCAGATTGCTAGGATTATAGGTGTCCAACCAAAACGGATCTAGATTCTAAGAGCAGGAAGGGTCTGGATCATTGTCATGCTTAGCCATACTATTAAAAAATTACAAGTAGGCCCACCACACAGAGCACTAAGTCTTGGGACACCCCAAAGAATCTACATCATAGTGCCTAGCATGGCCACAGCCAATCTGCGGGGCCTGGGAAGCCCTCTTATTCTATATCCTTGGGATTTGTACCTGAGAATCTGGCATCATCTACTTGAGCCGAGGGGATGGGTCTTAGGACCATTGGAAGGTGAAGGGGCCACCACTCCCTCCTGGAGAAGAGCCAGAGGGCAGTGCCTATTTACTGAAGTTTAGGAGGTGAAGGAACACAGAGGGTCTTAATAGGTTGAGATGGGGAACTGTCTCTCACTAGGGGGTGACTAGGGGGGTGAGGTGGGAGACATTGAATTTCCTAATGTGTTCAGACCTCACCTAGAAGGAAGGGTGGGCAGAATGGAGAAGAGACAGGAAACCGAATCTTAAGAGAAATGGTTTGAAGAATCAAAAATAGTTAACTGAGGCCGGGCGCGGTGGCTCATGCCTGTAATCCTAGCTCTCTGGGAGGCCGAGGTGGGCGGATCCTTTGAGCTCAGGAGTTCAAGACCAGCCTGAGCAAGAGCGAGACCCCATCTCTACTATAAATAGAAAGAAATTAATTGGCCAACTAATATATATAGAAAAAATTAGCCGGGCATGGTGGCACATGCCTGTAGTCCCAGCTACTTGGGAGGTTGAGGCAGCAGGATTACTTGAGCCCAGGAGTTTGAGGTTGCTGTGAGCTAGGCTGACGCCATGGCACTCACTCTAGCCTGGGCAATAAAGTGAGACTCTGTCTCCAAAAAAAAAAAAAAAATAGTTAACTGAGAAGAGAGACCTCTCAGAAGAGACAGGGAGACTTCATTTCAATATCAAAAGGGCTGCCTGGGGAAGGGGCAGACTACTCAGAGAGCAGTGTCCTGAAGGCAGAACCACAGCAGCCTTGGGTAAAAACCTACAAGGAGCCAGATTCATGCTTACTAGAAGGAAGAAATGTCTTCCAATTAATCCTGTCAAAATAATAGAAAAGCCAGTTTTTTAAAGGTGGTGATAATAAATCAACAGTACTGCACGTTTACATATATTAGCTTGAAACATATAAAATTGCTGCCGTTCAGCCACTTTTGCCCTACAAAAACAGTAATTTCGTGTGGCTCAATTGACTACATCTTCCTATCTCAGAATAATTTCCAAAGCCATTTTAATGGCCTACAGGTCCTCACAGGGTCTGTTCCACTTCCCTTCTCTTACATGATTCCTTACCACTCTCCTCTGCTCTTACTGCTCCCCCAGCCACACTCCTGGCTGGTCCTGCCACCCTCCAAACTCATTTCTGCCTCAGGGCCTTTGCAGTTGCTCAGCCTAAAATATTCTTTCCCCAGATGTAAGCCCAGCCTACTTGTCCTCTTCTCCTGGATGTTTTTTTCCCTTGAAATTCCCAAATTCCTTTCTAAGGGGCCTGGTGAGTCACATTTTACAAATGATAAGATTCCATGATTAAATGGGTTTTTTTTGTTTTTTGCGTTTTGTTTTTTTTGACCCAGTATAGTATGGCTTACTTTCCAACCTGATTCCTGTACAGCAGTAGTCCCCAACCTTTTCGGCACCAGGGACTGGTTTCATGGAAGACAATTTTTCCACGGATGTGGGGGATGGTAGCGGGGTGGGCAGCGGAGTACAGCATCACATGGCACATAGAAGACCCACTTATCTTTTTTTTTTTTTTTTTTTTGAGACAGAGTCTCACTTTGTTGCCCAGGCTAGAGTGAGTGCCGTGGCGTTAGCCTAGCTCACAGCAACCTCAAACTCCTGGGCTCAAGCAATCCTGCAGCCTCAGCCTCCCAAGTAGCTGGGACTACAGGCATCCGCCACCAGGCCCGGCTAATTTTTTTTCTATATATATTAGTTCGCCAATTAATTTCTTTCTATTTATAGTAGAGATGGGGTCTCGCTCTTGCTCAGGCTGGTCTCGAACTCCTGAGCTCAAATGATCCGCCCACCTCGGCCTCCCAGAGAGCTAGGATTACAGGCTTGAGCCACCGTGCCTGGCCAAGACCCACTTATCTTAACCCAAGCATTTCTTTCTACTGACTCCAAGTCTTTAGACAAAGGTTAACTCTTTCAACCAATTGCTGACCAGAGAATCCCTAACATCTACCCATGCATGACTTGTAAGCCTCAGCTTTGAGATGTCCTGCCTTCGTGGGCCGAACCAACATAGACCTTCCATGTACTGATTTGTGACTTTGCCTGTAATTCCTGTCTCCATGAATGTATAAAAGCAAACAGTAACCTGGCCACCTCAGGGACATTTTCTCAGGAGCTCTTGAGACTGTGCTCCCTGGGCCTTGGTCACACATATTCAGCTGAGAATAAACCTCTTTAAATATTTTCGCAGAATTTGGTTTTTCCATCCTCACTTTCTCTAACCACCCAACACAAAATAGCACATCTGTCCTCCCTTGGTCCTTCTCTGTGCCCCTTACCCTGCCCTGGGTCTCTCCTTGCTCCTACCTGACATCATTTGTTGGTTCATTGTCTTTCTCCTGTTATTACAGTGTAAGTTCCATGAGAGCAGAGTCTTTTGTTCGCTGCTGTGTCCCTAGGTTTTGGTATAGTGTCAGACACATGGTAAATGTTCAATAAAAATTTTTTTGCATGAATGAAAGAATGATTTCTTATAAGGAAACTAAGGCCCAGAGAGGGCAAGTGATTTTCCCAAAGACACAGAGCTGGTGCCTGGGGAAGCTGGGGGGGAACCTGAACACGCAGATCCCAAGGTCCAGATGGCATAAAGAGCCACCCTGCATTCCAGGCCCCTGATGGTCTCAATGCCGAGCCCGTTTGTCTCTGGAGCTGAACTGCAGCTTCCGCTCTGGGTCCACAGTTGGACCAGATGGCCTCAGAGGAGCTTTCAATTTCTGAGATTCTATTATCCACAGTTAAGCATCCGTTTTAGTGAGGGGATCACAGGGACTCTAAGGGAGCAAGGTTTTGGTCCCCCCTCAGGCTATCGCATGGCTCTGGGAATCAGCCCCTATGCTAGGACTTGACAGGTTACTGTTTGAAAAGAAGTCCCAACCAGTGTCTCTTTTGGGGAGCTGGAACATTAATCTGAGCCTCAAAATATGAGATATTCCCCAGTTCGCAAATGAATGCAGGATGTGTTTGCATAGCGACCACCAAGAGAGCAGTATTATGTGGAGAGGAACAAAAAGACAAAGCTCCTCCGTTCAATTCTGGGAGCTGATGGCTCTGCTCTCCCTGGGAGGTTGCCTCTGTGTAGCTAATTACAACGAGTAAAGGAAATGGGAAAGTGAGTGCGGATGAAGTGATCTTTCTCCTCCCCCAGGTTCCCGCTTTGCAAAGAGCTGGTCTTTTGGTTTCAGAACCCTTGGGGGCTGGCACGATGGGCTCTATCAGGCCCAGCTGGATGGGCACATTCTCCTAATGTCAGGTCTCTGCTAGAGCAGTGTTTGTGTTGCGTTTGTGGCAGGAGGGTGGTGTGGGATGTTGTAGGCAGTGGGGACGAGGTGGGGGCGGGATGCTTCTGGGTGTTAAGAGATCAAAGTCACCAACTTACATTTGAATAGCATTTAGCAATTTACAAAAGGCTTTTCTATTATCTCCTGTCTTTGAATGCTCACAACATTTTAGAGATAAAGACACGGTAGCTCAGAAAGGTGTGCTGACCTGCCAAGCATCAGTTACGAGAGGCTTTGCTGAGATTGTAACCTAAATCTTCTCATTCCAGAGTCCTTGCTCTTTTCATAACCCTGAGCAATTGGTCACATCTTTCCCGATGTCCCTAAGGAAAGGAGCGAAAGGGACTGATGCCCACTGCTTCCCTTTCTCTAGAATAACAAAAGCTAACATTTACTGACTACTCACATGCTAGGAACTCTGCTAAGCACCTTCTATGAGATAGAACTATTGCTGGTCCATTTCACAGAAAAGAAGAAAGATGTAGAGAAGCAAAGTAACTTACCCAAGGAGCAAATAGTGAAGGAGGATTTGAACACTGTATTAATCAGGATGGGGCACACCGTGTTGCAGTAACAAACCGCGGTGAAATTTCAGTCTCTTAACAAAACAAAGCTTTACTTCTCCCTCAAGCTACATGTTCATCACGGGTTGACCAAAGGGCTCTGCTTCACAGAGTCACTCAGGGACCAAGGCAGAGGGACTCCACTATTGTGAAGCTGCACCATCTGGAATAAATGGGCTCCTGTCACTAGGGCACGGGAAGAAGACGCTGGAGGATCTCACACTAGCAATTAAATGCTTTGGTCTGGAAGTGATATGCCACTGCTGTTTATAGCACACAGGCCAAACTAGTCAGATTGGCCTTGTCCAACAGCCGGGGAACTCGGAAAGAGAGAATCCAGTATCAGTAAGTACTGGTCACGTCTATCGGGTTGGCAGACGGACTCTCAAGTCCATGCTATGCTACTTCATCAAGCATGAACTCCTTCCTCTAGGTTACATTCCCTTTATGCATTGTGTTTATGGCTTTGCTTCCCTTCCTCTTTCCTTCCCTCTATCCCTGCATTCCTTCAACACATACTGAGCAAATACATACTGAATACTCTGTGGGTGATGGGGATACTAAAATATATGATACATGCTCTCTGTCTTCAAGTGCCCTTATTTTAAGAGGAAAGTGCTAATGTGTCATACACAAAAATCCAGTGATGAAAGAAGGTTATAAATGAGATCAGCAAGACATAGCTAACCCATGGGACCACCCAGGAGGGAGAGAAAGTGAGCAATGAGTCAGGCAAGGCTTCCTGGAGGAGATGGCCTTTGAGCTGGGCCCTAAAGATAAGTAAAATTTGGAAATGAGAGAAAGTAAAGGGACATGGACTCTCCAGGCAGAGAAAAGGGCTTGGACAAAAGTGCAGAGGCAGGAAGGTGCAGAGGCATACCACAAACAAGGCCTGATTCCACTGGACTGTATTGAAATGCAGGGCAAGCCAAAGAAAGGATTGAATGACTTAGGGTCATCTCATGGAGAAATCTGAACTTCACATTTTGGTGTGGATGCACGGACAGGAGCATTTTTATGCTTAAACCAGCAGCTCCTGTTGTGAAGCAGAAGACCTCACAAGGAGGAACACCTTTTATAACTTTGTAAATCCAGATGACAAAGGGATTGTGTCATCATTACTTGTCCTAAGACTGGAGGTGACTTGGAGGAAGGGCTAGGGCCCCTGTTGCAGGAAGAGGCCTGTGGTGTTTCTTGTGGCTAAGAAGAGAGTAGCTTTAGGCATTCGGAGCCTTATGTCCTGCCCTATACAATTTGTCCCAAAGTACCTGCTAGCATGTTGCTGGGCTCTGGGGACGCAGAGAATACAATGAATGTATCCCAAGTGGGCATACAGCGCAGGAAGCACCTCTCCCAACACCATGTCGAATTCATCTGGGCCCACCCTGTTTATACAATCTTGTTTCTTCTCCTCTGCTTGTTTATTTCACTCTCTTCTATTTGCTCCCAGATCCTGTTTATCAGTGTGACTTGACTAGTGCTGGTGCAACTTACCCGGCTGTAACCTGTAGATTCACCTTGCACCTTGGTCCCTCATTCTCACCTAGGTTGGACTCACCTTGTGCTACCAGTAGGCTCTTGGTCCTGGCCACATGTCTGCAGACTCCAGCCCTCACTGCCCACTGCCCCCTCCCTTGGCTGCAGCTCCTGGGCTGTGTGACCTCCAACTCTCTTGGAAATGAGTTGCTTTATCTCTAAAGTATTTTTTCAGCTCTTACATCCTCTCTCTGTCTCTTGTGTTCTGTGTTGTGTGTACAAAAAAGCTACTGTGGACTGTCTTGAGTTTGCTTGGACACTAACTGGATGAGGAAAGCAAGAAGCCCTTGTATTGCTCTAATGATTTACAGCTTCCAAAAACATTATGAGGGCTGGATGCCGTGGCTCACACCTGTAATCCCAGCACATTGCGAGGCCAAGGTAGGAGGATTGTTTGAGGCCAACAGTTTGAGACCAGCCTGGGCAACACAGTAAGACCCTGTGTCTCTAAGCAAAAAAAAATTTTTAAATTATTCAAAAATCATTTCGGGTATCCTCAAACACTTCTGTGAAATGAGTGAAGTGAAATCTCTACTCAACTCAGGGAATTTAGGATTTCTGGGCAAGATGGCCTGTGTGTGCAGTGCTGTACCAGCTGTTCTTTCATTCTGCTTCACTACAAGTTCAAAAGGTTAGAGACCTGGTAACTTTGCTTTTAGTAAATGAAACCACCCCTGCTCACACACCCACTCCCAATTCCTTTGGGATCTGGATCCCAGATTCAAAGTCTCCCCCTTCCCTATCCCCATAATCAGATTTGGCGCAGAACATTTTGATGCTGTGTTCCAAAAGCACGGAGCCTCTGGCTGTTTGTCCCTGAACTGCCGTAATTGGCCTCAGGGTTCTGCGACAGTCACAGACTGGTGAACAAAATGTGTTTGCCCCACGGCCTAGAGGTGACACAAATATGTAGTTTCTGCAATCTCAATCCAAACCTATCTCTTTTCCCCAAACCAGGGCTATCCCATCCAAAACCAGGCAGGCTTTTCAGTAACTAGCTGCTAACGTATTAAATAACACAAAACATGGAACTTTTTAAAACATTTATATTTATATATATAAAAAAATTAAATATATATAATATATAGTGTGTTTGAGACTAAAAATATAGTACATAATATTTTAAAAAAAGGAAAAAAAAAAGGTAGAATAGGAAAAAGGTGTGAGGGACACACAGATACACATTGCTAAAAATCTACGATGGTTTGTCCTAACAAAAATAATATATATTTTTTTCTCTTCTCTTAATTATCATGGATCCATTTATTACTGGGGGTTGGGTGGAGAAAATTCAACTGGAGCCAGACATGGCAGTTGCAATCCCAGGAATAGCTGGGGGTAGAAAATGTGACCACAGGGAACCCTGGACCTCTTTCTGGTGAAACTGTTGGCAGCAGAATCTTCTGGGTCGCTACTGCTAACACGATTGTGTCAAGAGTTTGATTGTATTGGCAATTTGGCTGCTGTCTCCCCAGAGTTAGTATTCCCAAGCGGCAGCTTCTAAAGAGCCCAGGGCCCACCAACACTCAGAGGCCCGGGATTTGGGCCAGCAAATAAGCCAAGGATGGAGGCAGCGGGCTGCTAGGAATGAGTGATAGTTCTATGCAAATGGAGTTATTATTATTATTATTATTTTTAAGGGCAGGCTTGTACCAGAACTGCCCAGTATGGCCTGTGACTTCTGCGCAGCAATTATTTCTCCAGGGACAGGGCCTGGAGCTCCCTCACAGTGATGCAAGAAAATGGGATCCTGCCCCCCACCCATTTCTGAGGCCCCTTGACCAGCCCAGAGGTCTGGAGTGTCAGGACCCAGCAGACAAAGGTGAGCCGATGCCATTCAGAAAGTCTGACCTTGGGGACAGAGAAACCCTGGGGCGTGGGGGCAGGCCAGGAGAGAGGAATGGGATATTAAAATGCTAATTTGATATCCTCTTCACAAAAATAAATGCCCTTCTAATCACATCTCCTGGTCTGTGCACTTCGCCTTCATCACAGCCTCCTCACAGGCCTCACCAGGGTCAGCAGCTTGGCTAATCCTGCCAGGTGATTCTCAACACGCACAACGGCCTAGAGGCAGGGTGGTGACCAGGCTCAGGTCAGACAGCACTGATGCACAGAGAAGCCTTGGGAGGGCCTGGAGTTCAGCAGTGGGGACAGGACTGTCCACACAGAAAAGAGCAAGGCAGCGGCTGAGCCAGTTCACTCCAAATGGGGGCTTGGCTTTAACGTGGTTTTCTTCAAACCCAAATGGCCCAACATTGCTATGTACGTGGGTCAAATATACTGACAGGCCCTCCAATGCCATCTGAAGGAGCCCAGGACTCGTGGCTCCTGACAGAGCATCCACAGGTTAATAAGAGGGCCCGGTGCAATGTGCTCCTCGCTGTAAAGCAGAAAAGGCTGCCCTCAACACCACGAGGGGGAGGCGACTGCTGGGATAAGGAGGGAACATACTGCCCAGAGACAGGGCAGTCAAACTAGCCCCTTCACTCCCAGCAAGACGTTTGTGAGCACATAGCCCTGCTCCCATCCCTGGCCTTTCTCCTTTCTAACTTATGGTTTTTGCTTTATGCAAACCCCATGGCTGGACTTTGAGGGATCCGGGATTTCGGGTGCAGGCTGGGCCCTCCATAAGGAAAGAGACCACGGCTCACCCAGAATCATGAGAACCTCAAGACCAGAATTTCTGTCAAAACTGCTTTACTCCTCTTCCCTCCACCAGTTCCCCTTGCAAAAAGGCTGCTTCCCAACAGGGTCCGCTGTGCTCACTCCTTGTCCCCTGGCTCAGACACCTTGGACTACAGCCTTCACTGCTTGGTAAGGGGAACGGGCCATCCCTGGGCCAGAGGGATGTTCCTGAGGACTGGGGTGGAGGGTGGCTGCTCCCATTTTCCCAGACAGTAGTTGCCTGAAACCTGGGTACACAGTAAAGGAAACACACCCTGCCCTGCCCTGGCAAGAGACACTTTTGCAAACCTGTTGGGATTACATGGGGAACACCACGCATGACCCAAGGGCTAAAGGATAACCCACCATATTGATTTTGCTCGGAAGTTTAGGGTGTGTTTTTTGTTGCCGTTTAGAATGAAGTGGTCCCTGTTGGGAATCAATTCACACTTCGAATAAGATAATGAAGCCCATGGCGAAAGCTTCTTTGAATAGAACCTTCTATCCACCAATGCGCTAGCCACTGTTCCCAACTCCTTGCTAGGGATAAGCTATCCCTCCCCGCCCCACGGGCCCCACCAAGCAGACACAGCAAATGAAGAGCAGACTTGGTTGGTGCAACCCTTACCCCTCACTTTACAGGCCAGAATGTTGGAGGTGAGGAATGTAAAGAGTTTAGGCCAAGGTCACTAGTTAACAGCAGCTTCAGGACTGGCTCTCGGGTCTCCCGACCCTAGTCCCTTGCTCTTTCCACTGAAGCAAGAATGTCAAAGGTGATCAGGATCACCAAGTACAGAGCACTACCAGGCTAGAAGACTCAAGCATTAGACAGCAAAGCTCTGTGATCAAGCCCACTCCTCAAAAAAGTAGTTCCATGGGGCCTACCAGGCAGTCCCAATTCAGATTCTGATGGCACCAGCACGTGAGTTGCAGAGGGCAGAGGCTGCCTTGGTTGCTGATGCTTCCTTTGCCTTACATGGTGCTTGCTCGATATCCAGGACCCAGTTCGTGTGTTAAAGAGCAGAGAATAGCAAAGTAGCCCTCTACCAGGCTTCTGAAAACTGGGCTTCCTTTCTCTGCACCTTCAGCTGAATTACCTAGTCACCTTGGGCCGTTCCGTGCCATCATTTCAACAGAATGGGCCTAATACAACAAAAAGAAGGAAATAGAATCTGGCCAAACCCAAAACAAGAAAAAAATTTTTTCTTGAATATTCATGTTTAAAAAGCCATCAATCATAGGTTTTAAGTGTTCGGATTACCCATGGCTCTGGTTTCTATGAAAACAGTAAAAATTTGTATCCATTTTCTGCACAGGAACCTGCATTCTTGACAGACCTTCCCACTGAGTCCTCACAAAAAGACTCTTGCAGAAAGGGGTCAGCTTCCAGGGGTGGGACACAGCTGGGAGCCCACAAGTGCCAGCCGGGCCCAGTCCGCAGGACCCTCTCTGCTGAAATGGAGGACCCAGAGGCTGCCTGGGAGGTCGGAACTGGAGCTACTTGCTTCCTGGGTATTATCTGGTTACCAGCAAAGGGATGCCTGGGAATGTCACCCCTCGGGCCCATCAGTAAGGGTGGTGATGGCCCGTGGCTGATGAGCATGTAACTCATTAAAGTGAACATGAGTAATGAATGGTGACCACCGAGAAAGGGCAAGGAACATTCCGGGAATTGCACCCGAGGCCCCGCCTCCCACGGGGCGAGCAGCAGCGGGGAAGGCAGAGAAGAGCCAACTCCAGACACCGCTTCCTGGGAAGGCGAGGCCGGGGCAGGGGCGGAGGTTCTCTTTGGTCGGAAGGTGGCGGCGGCGGCGAAGCGGTCGTGTGGAATGCGTGGATGTGCGCGCGCGCGTGCGCATGGAGGAGGAGAAATGGGCCGTGGCGTGCCTGCAGCGCCCTTCCGCGCCACCTTCTCCCGGTCCGCACAAGTTCTCTGTCTGGGCCGTTTCCCGGCCCCCCTATCTCTCCAGATTCCCTCTCCACCTCTCCCCGACACTGTAACATCTGACAGCGTGTCTTGGGGCTCGCAGTACCCGCTCCCTGCACAAAACCGCCCACACAGGGTGGGTCATCCAAAGCTTGACGCTCAAGGCACTGAAAGTGGAAGAAGGAATCTGATTGGTCCAAGAAAAAAAAAAAAAAGACACTTAACAAAAACCTGCCCAAAGAGAACATGTCCCATGCCACCCTGGAAGGTGGCCTCTAACCAGCTGGTGGGCCCCCAGGTAGGACAGTAGAGCCTGAGAGCCAGGCCCTCTCCCTAACCCCATCAGAGCGCCCACCTGTGTGACAGGTCTCACCACCTGAATGTGTAAAGTGGATTCAAAGTGCTTGGAGACTGATAGAGTAATGGAGGGTGCTAGGAACCTGGTGGAGAAGAACATGTGCCCCTTTCCCTTCCACTGCGACTTGTATTTGGGTGGGGGAATCCTTACAGCTTTTTCCCCCCCAAATGAGGTTTTCATTGTTTTTGTTGTCTTTGAAAAATAGCCCATAGCACCCCATCCTACCTCACTCCTCCCCAAAAGGCTCAGAGTCAAAGCGAGGAAGCGGGGCAGACGGGGAGAGACAGGTGGCTCCCTCTAGCGTCGGTTCTGGAAACTGCTATGCAATAGCGGTCTCTTGGTCAATTAGGGGGCGGTCCTTCTCCACCTGGACCCCGACTTATCTGGCCGGCCCCGCACAGAGAAGGAAATCGGACAGTGCTGCTGGGGACGCCTGGCTCCCCTTGCATGCTGACAGACCAGTGTCCACAGTGGGCAGCCAGAGTGACTGGCATTTTGATCCCGGCTGAATGAGGGCTGGATTTGAACTCAGTGCCAGGACTGTTCTGTAGACAAGAGCTAAAACAAATGCAAGGTCCCTTCTGCAGTCCCCTAAGGAGGGAGAGATGCACCCAGGGCATGAATGCACACAACACAGGGACTGGCCGGGCTGTGCCGTTTTCCTCCTGGCTGTGCCAGAGCCACCCACGCCCATACTCCATGTCCCCTGGGCCAAAGCCTGCCCACACCCATATACCCCCTTTCCCACCGGCGGGAGACCAGAGGGTGGGATAGAAAGGGAATGCTAAAAAGTGCCCCCTCTGCTCTCCCCAACCTTCACATCCCTGTCCCCTAGCTGGGGTCAGGCAGGAGCGCAGGTCGGAAGAGACACACCCTCCCGAAGAAGAGGGAAGGGCAGGCCCAGGAGGCTGGGGCATGCACAGAGCACCATCCTCGGGACGGGGTGTTTCTGGGAGACCTGCTCCCCACCTGCCACGGCGGAGGAGGAAGGCTGGTCCGAGAAGGGAGCAACGAGCAATGCCCCTGAATATCAGGGAACAGCTGTGAAAGCCTTCTCCTCTGCCCCGCAGAGACGCCCCAGCCAGGCTCTGGCCCTACACGTGAGTCTGCATGCGCTGCTGGAATCGCTGGCCGTAGTCCGAGTGCTGGGAGGTGTAGGAGAATCGAGTGGCCGTGGCGTACTTGCCGATGGGGTCGTACGCCTCATACGGGGTCCGCTCCAGGCCGGAGGGCGGGGCCTGGGGGTAGCCCAGGCGGTAGGTGGGGTACCCAGCTGCCCCGGGGAAGGGATGGGAGTTGAACTTCTCATAGTTCTCGTAGGACAGCTGGCTGGTGGTGTCGGTGCCAGCTGGGGCGGCAGGGCCGGGGGGCGCAGGCTCAGGGCCATAGTCGGAAGCAGGGGCCCGGCTGTAGGTGTTGAGCTGGGCGTAGCCGCTGGAGTGGGAGAGCCGGGACGAGGGGCGGCCGTCGAAGCGGGCAGGGCCAGGGGCGCGGTAGTCAGCATACAGCACCGCCCTGGAGGACGGGCGGTCTTCGTGGGCGCGCACGTTGTAGTAGCCATTGGTGGGGTCCTGGGGGCAACGGGAGAAGAGGAGGGAGGCGGCATTACCCCTCTCGGGCAGGGACCAAGTCTCCCCACGGCCTTCCGGGCCTCCTCCTCTGGCTCTCCCCGCGCTTCTGTCTCGCACCACTCTCTCTCGCTGCTCCTTCACCCTCCTGCTGGCCACGCTCCCCAGCCTGTCCTCACCGCCTCCCTGCAGGCCCCCAGCCCCCGTCCCAGCCAGCCCTCAGGCCGCTTCCCAGTCCCACCTTCATCTCATACTCCTCCCGGGTGTCGGTGGTGTCGCCGCGCAGGTCCTGCTTCAGATCCACATCGTCCTTAAAGGACTGCAGAGCAGTGGGGGTGGGCGGCGTCAGGAGACCGGCCCTGCTCGCCCCGGCCGCCCACTCCCAGAGGCTGCCTGCCCACGGGAGGCGTCTGGGGTCCCGGGCAGACCCGAGTTCTGAGTCCTCTGCCAGCAGAGGCTCCGGGATTCGGTGGGTGGGGGGGCCAGACTCCTGGTTCAAGCTCTAGTTGTGCTGCTAACATGTCGCGTGGCCTTGGGCATGTTGCTGCCCCTGTCTGTGACTATTTCTTTAACCTAGTAGTGAGGTGGCTGGACCAGAAAACTCCTAAGCACTTCCACCTCTCACATTCTGTGGGGAAAGATGGATGGGCAAAGGATGCCAATGGAGAATCCCCCATCCCCACCCTGCTTATCTTTTGCTGGAGGGAAATTAGCTTGGGGGGTGTGTGTGTGCGTGTGCGTGTGCAGCAGGACCAGCATAGGCCGACCGACCAAGGGAAGAGAGAATGACAGCGGTTATCAGAGAGCTGGGAGTCCTGGGAGTGTGAAGGGGCAGTAGCCAGGGAGGGGCAGGACCCTCACCGAGTAGATGGCCTTCATGACCCGGGTCGCTGTGGACACACTGGCGGTATCGTCCTCCCGGTCAGAATGCATCGTGAGCGGCTCTCGGTTCACTGTCTCCACTTTGATGTCCAGCTTCCTCAAGGTCACATCCTTGCGACCTGGGACAAGGGGAGGTAGCCTAGACCGGATGCTTTCTGCTGGCCTCCACAGTGGCTGCTTCTGGCCCCCCTGGGCTGGGAGCCCCACCGCCAACCCCGCCACCCATCGCAGGCACTGCCTGCTGCGTGCCCCGGGAGGGCCAGGGGAGGGCTGTGGGCTGCGCAGGGCCGGTACTCACTGCCTTTGCGGCGCCGGTAGAGGAAGAATACCAAGGCGATGAAGAAGAAGATGAGCAGGATGCCCGCGCCGATGGTGGCCCCGGCGATGACGCCCACAGGTAACACCTCTTCCAATGGGGGAAGGAAAGGAGCAGGGTGAGGACGGAGCCACACTGGGAGCTGTGCCCAGTGCGGGCGGAAGGCTGGGCCACAGCTACGGTGGCAACCCTGGGTGGTGTGCAGGGTTCGGCTCCAACTGAGCCTGGGGACCGTGCTGGGTTTCAGTCAAGGGGATTTGAGAGAAAGGTCTGGACTGAGGTTGGATTTAGATCTGTGCGTCCGCTTGGCCGGAGTTGAGGGCATGGTCCAGTCTCATCCCTGCAGCTGGGGTATCAGCTTGACCATGGCCTTGGGTCTGTCTATCCCTCTCCGTGAGCTCAGCTGCTTGTGAAGCTTGGTCCCTCCTTCCAGGGCTGGGCTCTTGTCCCCAAACTCCAATATGCCATTTGTGTTCCCACCTCTTTTGCCACCTTCCCACCCACACCACTGAGACCACCCCATCTGCACCCACCCACCCAGAGCTCAGGCTTCCTGGGTTCCCTCTGCTTTCCAGAGCCCAACAGGGATTCAGGAATCCTCCTCCAGCCTTCTCTCTCTTCCTGGCAGTCCCAGTTGAATCCAGATCCTGCTTACAAGTCTTCTCATCTGGGACCTCCCCTGCTGAGCCCACGTCACTTTCTACTCTCTTCTTCCCCCAGCCCCTCGCTGGCATCCTCGGCTAGGATGGAACTGAGGGAATCCCATCATTTTCCACAGAGTTGCCCACCTCCTGCGTCAAATGGCTAGTTCTCAAAAAAAAAAAAAAAAAAAACCAAACAAACAAAAATGCTAGCATTCCCTCATCAGACTTGACAGCTCCCAAAGCCAAAGGGAATAGCTCCTTCATCCCGCTGGAAGTGCCTTAAGGGAGGGAACGTGTCTCTCCTATCAGAATAAGGGTTCTTGAGGAGGTGGGGGGGAACCAGAACTTACTGGGCACCTACTGCATGCCAGGCATTTTATAAATATTCTCCCATTTAATCCTCACAACTACCCAGTGAGATAGGAGACAGGTCATCTTATTCCCTTTTGCAGTTCATTTGATTTTCTCCAGCTGAATGCATTTGGCCCTCTCTGTAAGTTTCTCTACTAAACAGAAAGTTTCTTGAGGGCAAGAACTATGTCGTGTCCACAGCTGTTCTTGCAGCCCCCAGGGCAGAGCCTGGCACGTAGCAGATGCTCAGTAAATGTGAACAAAAATGAGCAAACTTCCCCCGCTGAGCAGCACCAAGGCCAGGTTCTGCAGGGGAGGCCCAAGAGTTCTCTCCCTCTGAGCCCTGCCCTGGAAGGAGGAGGAGGCAGAATTTCCCAGGCTCCCCTGGCCCCCACTGGGCATCATCAATTACCTCGCTCTTCTAGCTGTATGATGGCAGTGCCCGGCCCGAAGCTGTTCCAGGCGGTGCAGTTGTAGTGTGTCTGAAAGTCGGCCTCCATGACGTTGTTGATGGTGAGCGTGGACAGCACCCCGCTGCCCGAGTTGGTTCTCTCCACTGTGTAGCGCTCCAGGGTGCCCACCTCCAAGAAGTTCTCCTTCCATGCCCAGGCCTGGGGAGGGGAGGGCCGCAGGGAGGTAAGAAAGGGGCCGGTGGCAGAAGCACGTGCCCAGACGTCACCTGATCCACTCTTAGGGAACCCTCACCCCATGTGCCCTGTGTGCCCCCAGCTCCCCTAACACTGAGTCTGCAACAAACCTAAGTCACACCCACTGCCTTAAACCCACCGGACTGAATCGCCATTCAGGGAGGGGCAGTGGCTGCCAAACATGGCACACATCGGCCTTACCCAGGGAGATTCTTTAAAATCTGGATTCTTGGGGTGTATGCCCTAAATGTGAATCTCCAGGGGAGAGGCCCAGGAATTTCCATTTTCCTAGTGATCCCATGTGATGTGGACGCAGCTGATCCAATGAGCCGACACTGGGATCCCCCAGGTGTGGTGGGAAAAGTTCTGGAACACCGGGCTCCCACGATGGCTCTCCCCACTGAGTCCCTGTGTGGCCTCCCTGTCCCTTTCTAGGCCTTATTTTCTTCATCCGTAAAAGAAGAGAACCAGGCTAGCGCTAGACAGTGCTTCCAGCCCGATAGTCTGTGATTCTAACCAAGCATAACTCAATCTTTAGGCTTTATCTTTAACCATCCCACACGAACCCGCCTGGCTGGCTCTGGAGACCCATCCACAGCCTCTTAGAACAGAGAGGGGCATCCCCCACACCCAGCCATCCCTGACCGCCCAGCCAGGTCATCCTGCCTGCCTGTCCCCTTTCCCTCAGAGTGGAGCCCAAGGGGTAGGGTGGGGGCAGCTGAGAACTGGCTCCTTTCCAGGGATCAATCCTCCCCGCTCTGCAGGGAAAGCCTCCCGGGAGCAGAGCCGGGCGGCCGTGGTAATGAAGTGTCCCTGGGCAGCCCTGGAGTTAGCCAAATGGTCATTAAATGTGATGAGGGGTTTGACGGTTAATGGTCACGGAAGGAATTAATGGCTCTTGGTGTGGGGGAGAGGAGAAAGGAGGGAGGAGAGTGGCGAGGGGCTGGTGGGAGGAAGGCAGGAGACAGAAGAGGGGAGTGGGCAGAAGACTGACGGGAGGAAGGGGAGAGGGATGGGGAGAGGAGGGGGGACCAGGAGGCAGTGCGAGGGCAGGAAGTGGGGTAAGACAGCAAGAGCGTCAGCCCAGGGCAAAGAGAGGGGCACTAAGGATGAATCTAGCGGCTGCCCCACTAGGCTTCTCGCAACTGTGGCTGCAGGGACTTCTCGCAGCAACCCTCTTAAGTGGGAGTTATTGCCTCTGCTTTATAGATGAGGAAACTGAGGCTGACAACACTGAGTCATTTGCTTGGTGCCGCACAAGTAACGCTGCAGGTGGGACGTGAGTGGTAAAGGGATAGAGAGACAGAAAGGCAGAGGGCGGAAAAGGGATGGGAGGCCAAGGGAACAAAGCCAGAGGGCCCCAGCAGAGAGACAGGGTGGGCTGGCCGTCCCCGGGCGGCCCCGCACTCACTATGCGGTCCGGAGGCGGCGTGCTCCCAATGAAACACTCCACCTTGCCACCGTCACCCCTAACAGCATACTGCACCGCCTCGCTGGAGATGATGGGGGGCCCTGCAAGCGAGAAGACACAGGGTCAGGGCCAGTTGGGGCCCGGAGCACCTGCCCAGCCAGGCCCGGGCCGCCGCAGGTCACTCACCATTCACATACAGCGGCACCTCCCGCTCAGCCACTCCGATCCGAGGCACGATGGCCCGGCAGGTGTAGGTGCCGGCATCTGCCTGGGTCACGGACTTCAGCAGCAGCTGGTTACTGTTACTGAGGACCTGGGCAGAGAGAGCAGCCTCGGGTGGGGAGCCAGGAGGCCTGGACCCCTGGGTCCAAGAGGGCCCCCGCATCGGAGGCATTGGAGAGAAAGCAGGAAGGGCCACAAGTGAATTCCCAGAAGGGAAATGGGTTCCCGAGTCCGTCCGGTCCACGCCCTGACCCTGCGCAGGTTGGCACATGAGCACACGCCTCTGCGGCGGTGGGCAGGGAGGTGGCAGGGCCCAGAGAGAGCAGGTGCAGGCTGCAATCATTTTAAGGGGATGCAGCGTCTTCTGTTCCAGTATTTTTATTGCCAAATGAGGCAGGACATTTTGCTCTGAAATTCCTCTTCCCACATTTCTGGCCCAAACTATCTAAAGTGGGTCTCTGCAGAATTCAGGGAACCCTCCCAGCTTCCCCGCCTCCCTTGCAGCATCATCGCCAGACCTCTGCCTCGGGCCCCGTCCCACCTCCCATCCCCCCCACCCCACCCCCGCTCCCCTCTGCCTCTGCACTGGCCCACTGTCCTGCGAGAAGGGCTGGTGGTGACTGCAAGCTTTGTCCTTCTCCTCCTAATCCCGAGACCCTAGAAATGACCCAGGTTCAATTTGAAAAATGATGCTGACTCCTCCCCACCTCCGCTTTCTCCCTCTACAACCCCCACGGCCGCACCCCTTCCTCCCAGCATTCAGCGCAGGCAGGAATCTTACCATGTTTGAGTCCTTTTTGGTCCAGGTGAGAGTGAGGGGGGGATTCCCAACCCAGACACAGGTGAGGGTCACATCAGAGCCAATGTCTGTGGTCGTGGGTTTGGGGTCCACCACGATCCGGGGTGCAACTGAGGTAGGAAGAAGCCTCTCGTGAGGGTCTCAAGCTCATCGGAGTTCAGCTCCCATCCCGACCTGCGGCCGGCCCACCCACGGAGTCACCCCAGGCCTTTAGAGGCTGCTGCGCCCGGTCCCATCCTGCCTTCCCGATACTCACAGTGGACGTTTACTAGAGTGCTGACGTTGGTGCTCCCCACTTTGTTGTGGACCTCACAAGACACAGGCTCCGTGAAGAAGGAATAATCCACATTCGTCTCGTAGCGACTCTCATGGGCGTCTTCAATCAAGAACCCCCCCTTGGCCCACCTGGGGGAGGAGGCACCACAGAATGGGGGTCAGGGCTTGAACCCTCCCAACTAGATCCAGTGACCCGGGCCCCCCAGCCCCCGCCCAGCCTCAGGGCCCTCTCCAGTATCACACCCCAGAGCGCCCCCAGCCCACGACCCTACACCTGTAGCCCAGGATCTCGGGGTTGGCTGTGGCCTGGCACGTGAAGACGACACGCTCACCCTCCTGCACCGTCTGTGGCTCAATGGACAGGGTCACTGTAGGAGGGTCTGCAAAGTAGGGGACAGGGAGTCAGGGTCTCGGTTTCTGTCCCTTGAGTTTCTTCTTTCCTCCTGAGTACATATACTCAGACCTCACCACTCTAGGGGGATCTGGGAATTCGAGTTTGCAGTGTTACTGCAGCTCCAATAAATAAGCTGTCTTCCTCCCCTTTTCCACACGGAGCCTCTAGGGGGCCAGCTAAGGTGACCACCAAGGATGGCACCAAAGGACAAATTATTCAAGGGATTAATGAGCCACTGTGGCCACTAGGGGTCAGTGTGGGGTCGCCTGGCTCACTTAAAGGGATGGGGTAGGGGCATCCCCAACGGCCGCCATGCCCCACAATTCCCTGGGCAGAGGGAATTTACTGCACACCTACCAGGTGAGCACACCCCATGCCAGATGATCTCACACTGCATCTCATTTAATGCTCGCAACCCCAAGAAGCAGGCACAGGTCCGCAGTCCCTTATCCGAAACCCTTGGGACTAGGATGCATTTCAAAATTTGGAATTTTTCAAATTTTAGAAAGGTAATGCTGTGCACAGTAACACTCCATAGTCACACACGTTAATTCATCTGCAGGGAAACGCAAGACTATTAAGTTTTAATAAAAGACTACGAAGAGCCTCGCTTCAGGTTAAGGGATTGCAGACTCATGTTTTATTCTCTGCAAGTGTACAGAAACGGGAAACTGAGGCTCGGGGAGATTAAATCATTGCCCCAAATCACATGGTTTAGACCCAGGACCGCCTGACTCCATCCATAGCCAGTGCCCCTTCTTCCAGCTCTTAGCACCCCCTGGTTCAGAACCAGGGAATCTAAGAGAAAGTGAGCATCTGCCCTGGGGCCTGGGGAGGAGCCTCATTCTGAGCTTCTCAAAGGGCTGCTTTTATTCTCCTCCCCTCCTCACCCCGACCCAGTCCCAGCCCCGCTCACGGTGCACATCCAGCTCGATGGAAGTCTCCTTGCCACTCGGGATGGCCTCGTTCATGCTGCGGCAGGTGAACACACGCCCGATGTCCAGGTCTGTGGGGTTAATGAGCAGCTGGCTCACGGTGGTCTCCCTCTTCCCATCCTTCAGCAACTCCTGGTGTGAGACAAGGGGGGGAGACATGGTCAGCCCAAAAGCCCCACCCCTGCTCACAAGGTGTCCCAACTCAGAGCTGGGCTTGGGCTGGAGGGGTACTTTAACCCAAAGCTCAGCCCCCTTTCCTCCTCCCAATGTCTTCCCCATGTTTGCTTTCTTTTTTTTTTTTTAAAGTAACAGACTATTTTATTTATTTATTTTTTTCAGAGAGATGGTCTTGCTATGTTGTCCGGGTTGGCTTCCAACTCCTGGGCTCAAGTGATCCTCCTGCCTCAGCCTCCTGAGTAGCTGGGACTACGGGTGTGTGTCACTGCACCCAGCTCATAGACTATTGCTTAGAGCAGTTTTAACTTTACAGAAAAATGAGCAGAAAGTATAGAGTTTCCATATACTCTCCTCCCCTGCCTCACCATTCCTCTATTAGCATCTTTTTTTTTTTTTTTTTTT
>VSMD01096888.1:0-21810 GCA_008750895.1 Mirza zaza
TAAGGTTTGCTTTATGAATCTGGGTGCACCTAAGTTGGGTGCATATATATTTAAAATTGTTATCTCTTCTTGTTGAACTGTGCCCTTCACCATTATATAATGACCCTCTTTGTCTTTCACTACTTTTGTTGGTTTAAAAACTAAATCGTCTGAAATTAGAACTGCCACGTCAGCCTTCTTTTGGCTTCCACTTGCTTGGAATACTGATCTCCAGCCTTTTATTTTTAGTCTATACGCATCCTTGCAGGTTAGATGTGTTTCCGGAAGACAGCATATACTTGGCCTGTATTTTCTTATCCATTCAGCCAGCCTATGTCTCTTGAGTGGAGAGTTTAAGCCATTCACATTTATTGAGAGAACTGATAGGTGAGGTAGATTACTGTTCATTCTGTTGGGTTGGATGTTGTTGCTATGATTTCCGTCTTGAGCCATTGTAGTATCTGGCCTTTAATCTTTGGGTTTTGGTTGTTTTTATATTCGTGGGTTATTATTGTGGTGTTCCGTGCATAATGCTGTTTTGAGTACTTCTTGTAGGGCTGGTCTTGTCTTGGTGAATTCTCTGAGCCTTTGCTTGTCTGAGAATGTCTTTATTTCTCCTTCATATACGAAGCTTAGTTTTGCAGGGAATAAGATTCTAGGCTGGGCATTGTTTTGTTTCAGAAGAGTGAGAATGGGGCCCCAGTCTCTCCTTGCTTGTAAACTCTCATTACAGAAGTCTGATGTTATTCAAATTGGCTTTCCCTTGTAAGTTACTTGCTTCTTTCGTCTTACAGCTCTTAGAAGGGCCTCTTAAGTTGATATTTTGGTCAGTCTGATGACTGCATGTCGTGACGTCTTCCTATTTGCATTGAATCTCCCAGGGGTCCTCTGAGCTTCTTGAACTTGTATATTGAGATTATTAGCAAGGCCTGGGAAATTTTCCTCTATTATATATTCAAATAGCTTGTCCAACCCGTGAGTGTTGTCTTCTTCCCCTTCTGGTAACCCTATGACCCTCACATTAGGTTTCTTCACATAATCCCACAGCTCTTGTAGGCTTTGCTCTTTTCTCTTGTTTCTCTGCTCTATTTCTGTGACTGATTTATTTAATTGGAGGGTGTTATCTTCAATCTCTGAGATTCTTTCTTCTGTTTGGTCTACCCTGCTCTTGAGACTTTCCACTGTATTTTGTAGTTCCCTTACCTGATTCTTCATTTCCAGGAGTTCGGTTAAACTTTTCTTCATTGTGTCTATTTCTTTAGTGAACTTTTTTTCTAGATCCTGGAGGCTTTTAGTGGTTTCTTTGTGCTGGTTATTGAGTTGTTCTTGCAGGTCAGTGAGTGTTCTTGTGATCCACATACGAAATTCCTCTTCTGTCATTTTGGTTGCCTGATTTTGGTTGGTGTCCGTTTCTAGAGGGCTGGGGCTCTTCTTTGGGGGTGTGTTTTCCGATTGGTTCTTCATATTTCCTGAGTTCCTTGACTGATTTCTTCCCATGTCGATCAGTTGTTGTTTCTTTTCTTCAGGTTTTTGTTTGGGTATTCACACGCCTTTTTACTTTCTGAGCCGGTAGGTGGTCTGTGGGTGAGATTCAACCACTCTCTGTATAATGAGTCAGTAGGTGTCGTGAAAAGGGTGTGCAGGATGCTCTCCCTGACAGTAGGTGGCGCTTGCTTGGAGGAACAGGCTACGCAGTTGTTTTTGTGTCCTGTTATCAGCTCTTGTTCCTGAAGAGAGAACTCTAGTGCCTCAGGTGGTGGGTGGGGCCCTGGGACTTCCAGGTGTGTCCTTTCCTCCCCTTCAGTGAGGACTGGTCTAGGGGAGAGTTTGGGCGGAGCTGAGTTGGGTAAGCCCGCCCTCAGGCACCACCAATGTCGTCAGCTGGGGTCAAAGTTCTGTTCTCTGCTTCCAGGCAAAGCTGACAATGAGGGGCTGGAATGGCCCCACTCAGTCAGAGAGTCTGCGTGTGGGGGTGGGGCTGTCCGAGACCCGCAGTCTGGAGCGGGCCTGGCCTCTTTCCACCGTCCCCAAGTCCGCGGCTACTCCTGGGCCTCTGTCAGCAGGCCAGACCACACGCCACCAGGCCTCCCCTGGCTGTGATGCCGGCGGGGAGGTTCCCTGCGCAGGAACGCCACCTGGGCTGGGCACACGGCCTCCCTTTCGGGGGAGGGTTGCCCTCTAGGACGCTGATCTGCCCCTGAAGGCACACACACCTCAGCAGGCTGTTCACGTATATGCCTTCTGTGCCCCGGGCAATGCGAGGCCTCCGTGCACAGGATGTGGTCTGCAGGTCTGACCTTTGGGTCTCAGAGTTCAAACTTTGTCCCCACCAGGGAGACGCGTGCCTGTCCCAATTCACCCACAGGGAGCCCAAGCTGGGTCTATGTCTCTCAACCTCAGGCTCTGCCCCATTCTCCTGGGATCACCGTGCCAGCAGCACCTGGGAGGGCTGGCGGGCAGAGAGCTCACAGTCTGAGTTCCCCTTAGTCAGCTGTTATAGGGCCCGAAAAGGGAAGGTCCCGTTCCCTGGAGGTGCCTCCGGCTGGTGGCTATATTGTCTCTCTGTCTCTCTGGGCAGCCTCGGGTAGGGTCAGGGGAGGGGAGGAGGAGGCAATATGGCGTCTGCCGCGCGGCTCGGGTCTGTGCACACGGAAGTGCCTCGAGGGAGTTGGGAGCCTGGCGCCACGTCCGCTACTGGCTTGCCGCTCACTGGCGGCGGTTGTCGCTGGGCTGGTGTCTGCAGGTCCCTCTGCTTGCTGGGGAGCCCACCAGCAGTCCGGGATGCAGGGGAGGGGAAACGGCAGATCCACCTACCCCTCCTGCTGGTCTCCGGGGTGCTCCGGGGGTCCCAGCCTCCAGTTCTCCTCCGCGACCTCCTCCCGTGGAGTCTCCCGTGGTCTCAGGTACTCCTCCTGCCGACCCTCATCTGATGTAGGCTCATCTTCTTGCTTCTTTCTTCTAATTTCTGCTAGAATCTGTCTTTTCTTCAGAGACACTCTGTCTGGCGGTGTTTCTCATCCGCCATCTTCTCTTGTATCTTCTTTAATAAATTTTTCCTTACCCTAAGATCAGGAAAACACTTGCCTCTATTCTCATCTAAAATCTTTAAGGTTTATTGTCCTTGTATTTTTATTTTAAACTATTTATTTGATAAATAAAAATAATATATATTCAAGGTATATAATGTAATTATTTGATGTAAGCATACATTGTGTAATGATCACCACTATCAAATTAACAAACATATCATCACCTCCTACGCTGTACATTAAATCCCCAGGATTCATTCATCTTATAACTGAAAGTCTGTACCCTTTGACCAACATCTCCCCATTTCCTTCACCCCTGTTAACACCATTCTACTCTTTGCTTTTATGAGTTCAATTTGTTTAGATTTCACATATGAGTGAGATCATGCAGTATTTGTCTTTCTATGTCTGGCTTATTTCAATTAGCATAATGCCCTCCAGTTTCGCCCATGTTGTCACAAATGACAGGATTTCCTTCTTTTTATGGCTGAATGATATTTTACTGCCTGTATACCACATTTCCTTTACCCATTCACTCATTGATGGACACCTGGGTTGTTTTCATATCTTGGCTATTGTGACTAATGCTGCAGTGGATATGGAAATGAAGATATCCCTTTGAGATACTGATTTTATTTCCTTCAGATATATACCCAGAAGTGGGATTGCTCTATCAAATGATAGTTCTATTTTTAATTTCTTTAGGAATTTCCATACTGTTTTCCATAATAGCTATACTAATTTACATCCCCACCAACAGTGACCAAGGGTTCCATTTTCTCCACACTTGCATTTCCCTGATGATTAGTGATGTTCAGCACCTTTCATGTACCCATTGACCATTTATGTCTTCTTTTGAGAAATGTCTATTCAGATCCTTTGCTCATTTAGAAATCAGTTTATTTGTTTGTTTGTACATTAGATCCCCAGGACTTATTCATCTTACAACTTAAAGTCTGTACCGTTTGACCTATATCTCAAAGTTATGTGAGTTCCTTGTATAGGATATATCAGATGTATGGTTTGCCAATATTTTCTCCCATTCCATGGATTGTCTTTTCATTTTGTTGATTGTTTCCTTTGCTATGCAGAAGCTTTTCAGTTTGATGTAGTGCCACTCACTTGTTTACTTTTGCTTTTGTTGTTTGTGCTTTGGGGATGACATCCAAAAAATCATTTCAAGACCAATGTCAAGGGGCTTTTCCCCTATGCTTTCTTCTAGGAGTTTTTACAGTTTAAGATCTTACATTTAAGTCTTTAATCCATTTTGAGTTAATTTTTATATATGGTTTACAATAAGAGTCCAATTTCATTCTTTTGCATGTGGATATCCCATTTTTCCAATATCACTTATTGAAGAGATCCCACTGTATATTCTTAGCACCTTTGTCAAAGATTAGTTCATCAAATATGTGTGAGTTTATTTCTGGGCTCTAGATTCAGTTCCATTGGTCTATGTGTCTGTTTTTATGCCAGTGCTATACTGTTTTGATTACTATAGATTTTTAATATAGTTTGAATTCAGGGAGTCTGATGCCTCCATCTGTTCTTTTTTCCCAAGATTACTTTGGCTATTTGGGGTCTCTTGTGGTTCCATATGAGTTTTAGGATTGCTTTTTCTATTTCTGTGAAAAATGGCATTGAATTTTGATAGAAATTGCTTTGAATCTATAGATACCTTTGGGCAGTATGGACATTTTAACAATATTAATTCTCCTAATTCAAGAACATGGCATATCTTCCCATTTATTTGTGTCTTCTTCAATTTCTTTCATCAATATTTTATAGTTTCCAGTATAGAGATCTTCTACCTCCTTGGTTACATATATTCCTAAATATTTTTTTCTTAATGATGCTATTGTAAATGGGATTGTTTTCTTAATTTCTTTTTGGGATTGTTAGTTGTTAGCATATACAAATGCAACTGAATTTTACATGCTGATTCTATATACTGCAAATTTAGTGAACTCATTTATTAGTTCTAAAAGTTTTTTGATGGTGTCTTTAGGGTTTTCTATATATAAGAACGTGTCATCTTAAAAAAGAGACAATATAACTTCTTCCCTCTAACCATAAAAGGAAAGATCATAAAACACTAACCATAAAAGGAAAGATCAATAAATTTGACTACACTAACATTGAGAGCAGAATTTGTTATCAATTGCTGATGTACATAGGTCAACCACTTTGGAAAACAATTTGATATTTACTGGTAAAGTGTAACATTTGCATAGCCAACACTCAGAAGAAAACCTGTTGTGTATGTGCACATGGAGACGTGTATAAAAATATTAATAGCAGCACTGTTTGTAATAGCAGAAAACAGATGAAAAAATCTGGAAACAACTCAAATGGTACAAATGTTAAGGTTACATACATTGCTATTGCCTTCCCTCCCCCCTCGAGTCAGAGTTTCAAGCATGTCCATGTCCCTGACAATGCACAACGGACTTATAATGTACATATATAAACCCATCCCCTGCCCCCCACCTGCCCGATACCTGATAAATGTTGTTTTTTTTTTTTAAATAACATTTTGGTTAGATTTAGATTTTATAACCCTGCCTTTACTTAGCAAAGAGTTAAAGGTATGCTCTTCCTCTCCACAATGTTCACCGAATCCCTCAGATGTGGGTCTATCCCCTCACCTCCCGAATCTCTGGTGAACACCACCACCCTATGAGCACCATAATGATAATCAGTCAGTACCAATGTGACGGTGAGTACATGTGGAGCCCATTTTTCTGATCTGGGTTCATCTCACTTTGGATAACGGGCTTAAGCTCAGTCCAGGATAATATAAGCAGTGTTAGCTCGCTGTCATTTCTTAGAATTGAGTAATATTCCATTGTAAACATATACCAAATTTTAATAATCCAGTCATGAATTGACGGGCATTTGGGTTGTTTCCACATCCTTGCTATGGTAAATTGTGCTGCCATAAACATTTGGGTGCAGATGTCTTCATAATAGAATGCCTTATGCTCTTTTGGAGAGATGCCTAATAATGCTACTGTTGGGTGGAATTGTATTTCTATTTCTAGCTGTTTGAGGTATCTCCAAATTCTTTTCCAGAGAGGTTGCACTAATTTGCAGTCCCACCAGCAGTGTTAGAGTGTTCATGTCTCTCCGCATCCTCGCCAGCATTTATTGTTTTGGGATTTCTTGATATGTGCCAATCTCACTGGGGTTAGATGATATCTCATTGTGGTTTTGATTTGCATTTCTCTAATGATTAGAGATGTTGAACATTTTTAAATATGTTTGTTGGCCATTATTCTGTCTTCTTTGGAAAAGTTTCTGTTCATTTCCATTGCCCATTTCTTGATGGGGTTGTTTGATTTTTTCTTGTTAAATCTTTTGAGTTCTATATAGATTCTTGTTATCAGACCTTTATCAGAAATGTAGAGAGCAAATATTTTCTCCCATTCTGTAGGTTGTCTCTTCGCTCTAATGATAGCTTCTTTGGCTGAGCAGAAGCTTTTTAGTTTGATCAGATCCCATTTGTTTATTTTTGTTGCTGTGGTGATTGCTTTGGGGGTCTTCTTCAAAAATTCTTTGCCTAGGCCAATGTCAGAAAGGGTTTTCCCAACATCTTCTTCTAGGATTCTTAGGGTTTCATGCCTTAGGTTTAAGTCTGTTATCCATCCTGAGTGGATTTTTGTGAGAGGTGAGAGGTAGGGATCCTGATTCATTCTTTTGCATGTAGATATCCAGTTTTCCCAGCACCATTTATTGAAGATACATTTTTTTCCCCAATGTATATTTTTGTCTTCTTTATCAAAGATTAGGTTACCATATGCAGATGGTTTCATCTCTGGAATCTCAGACCAATTCCAAGCATCAATGCTTCTGTTCTTATGCCAATACCAAGCTGATTTAATTATTATTGCTTTATAGTACAGCTTGAAGTCAGGAAGACTAATGCCCCCCAGTTTGTTCTTTTTACTTAAGATTTCTTTGGCTATATGCGGTTTTTTCTGGTTCCATACAAAGCGAAGAATTATTTTTTCTAGATCTGTGAAGCCTTAAGTTTTGTTTTTGACATTATTTCTGTATGGGGTGAGGTAGGGACCTATTTTTTTCTGATATAGGTAACACATTTTTTCAGCTCCAATTATTGAATAGTCTCAAACGCCTTCATATCCATCTTTTTGAATTTGTTTTTTTTCTTGAGTCTCCTAGTTAACATTTCTCTCTATGAATATCCATTTTGTCCTAGCTAAGTTAAGAAATTTAGGGTTTTCCATGTCTAGGTCAGTTTAAGGAGAATAGGCAGTAGTGGTGGCGAAAGTGTTTGACCTCAATCACGTTTCTAGATATCTGGTGAGACTGGGGCTAGAGTGGTACAATGTACTGCTTTAGAGAACTGACTCAGTCAGACAGCACTGGATTCAAATACCAGCTTTTCCACTTACAAGCTGTGGAACCTTGGGAAAGTTATTTCACCAATTTGAGTCTTGTTTTTTTTGTCGGAAAAATGAGAGTAAGGATATGTTCACCCCATAAGACCACTGAGATAATTAAAGGAAAGGACACATGTAAAGTGTCCAGTTGAGTGCCTAGCGTACATAGTTACCTTGGGTAAGGAGAGCTGGGATTATTGTTAGGGCCTTTAGCCCAGGTTGGCTGTCACCACTCCTTCCATTCCTGTTTGCAAGTATGTCATGGTGATGGCAAAGTATCTTTGATTAATAAATCCATATATCTTTATATACCATATAACTCTTATTTATGTATGCATGTATATATACCTATAGATATTGTTATCCTCTATATCCAGGGCTTGACCAGAAGGAATAGGGTGCCAGTGACTGAGATATTGCAGGATAGAATGTCAGAGTACCGCTGCAGCCACTGTTGGGGGTAATTGATATAGATTCCTTTCAGCTCTTGCCAAGGCCCATTGTTTATCTTTTATTCTTTATTAAAGCTTCTGAAACATATTCACTTTTTAAAAAAAATTCAGGATCTTTTAAAGTGAGGATGACCTTTTCAATTGCCTTGAGGCCCCCAGCCTCATTATTTCTCACTTCCTCAGCATGTTTTGGCTTCTGTTCCCCTGTCTTCTTTTTGTCTTAGCCTTCCTCCTTTCCAGTTCTAAGGCATCTGATTACTCTAGTTTCTCATTTTCCTGTTTCAAGTTTTTCTGATTTTATTTTATTTTATTGTATGTTGAGAAATAGAAGTTTTATTGTACATACCTTTTTATTTTATGTCTTATGCTTTTGAGAGCTGAACTGTGAACTTCTCATCTCTGTGAGTGCTCATTCCCTTTCCATTGTACATGGCATTCTGTAAATTGATGCAGTTATATATATATATATATATATATACATACATACATACACATATATCTATATATATACACGTATTTGATTGAAGTATATTTTTACATAGTCGTTAAGACAGACTTTATTAAGCCATGTGGAAGAGGATGCTCCCCACCCCTTGTTTTCATCAGGGTGCTGCAGTAAAACTTTTGGCTGATGAAGTCATTCTCTTTTTTTATTATTTCATAGATTCAGAGATACAAGTGGTTTTTGGTTGCATGATTGAATTGTATAGTGGTGAATTCTGGGACTTTAGTGTACCTGTCACCTGAATAGTGTATATTGTCACTAATAGGTAATTTTTCATCCTTCTTCCCTTCCCATACTCCCTGAAATCATTCTTAATATTATTTTATTTATTTTTTTTCTTGAACTTCCTTAGGAATAATACACTCAGGAACCAACATACAAGAGAAAGGGACTCTGTGGCTTTCACAATGTCTGCTCATATACTTTTCCAGAAGGATTTTGCTGTTTTACATGTGTTTCAACTGAGAAATAAAGTCCTTCCTAACCTATATACTTTTCAGAATTTATTACTGATATTTTTTCCTGATTGCTGCAAAGCATATTAGTGGGAAATTATATATTTTTACAAATTTAACTTGCACTGTAGCAGATGCATAGGATTTGTAAATCACATTCATTTTTGTTGTTCTGTTGATACCAGTGATCAAGTTGATGTCATTTGTGAAGAATAATTTTACAGCTTGCAGGTTATTTTCCTAACTATTGTCTCATAGTCTTATATAAGCCTCACATCTGACTCATTTTATTAGATTAAGTAAAATAGCTTTAATATCTTTGTCAAAGTTATCTAGCTAGTAAGTGACAGATATTACCTAAACTCCAGCCAGGTCTCTTTCTGCTGCCTGTCAATGCTTCTTTGAGTGAATTGATGGGTTCTTACTGGTAATTGTCCTCCCTTATTTTACTGTCCCTTCTTTGCTTTCATTTTAAGGAGAGAGACTAAACCATAAAATTACATTCCTGATGAAAACCTAGAAAAATTGGTGTCACGTTTGATCTTTTCAACAGCTGGTTTCTCAGAGAATCCTAAATCCAATACTACTGGGAAGGACCCTAACCCTCTCCTATATTCATTGAGCACTGGATGCCCATTGAATGAATTTGCAGGTCCCCATGTAAAGAAACTTTTTAATATAGCCTATGGCTAGAAGGATTCCAACCCAATATTTCAATGATTTTAAAGATAGTCATCTTAATAATTCATTTTACACATGTTTGTAGCTAGGTTGTACTGATATACACAGTGTGTTTATTAGTGAGAGACTGGGCATTTGTAAAAGACACTTGAATAATAAGATAAATGATATTCTGCTAATGAACTGGCTGATGTTTTATCTGTGTCAGGTCCCTGGGTGATGGTCTCTATTAAATAACTGATTCAGTGTTGTTTCTTGTTTCCCAGCTCCCGAAAGGCCACCTGTAATGTATGGACTTCCAGTGCCCTTTCTTCTCTCCCTCCTCTTTTGTATTTGTTCCTCATTCTCTTCAAGGTGGCAGTTATCAAATACAACTGAAATCTTAGTAGAAAAAGCAAAACCCTGGGAGTTATGTGTGTAAGGCAGCTTAATGAAGTGTTTCTAAGTCAGTACTTAGGCAGTAAAAATTAATCAGTCATGACTTCTTGGATCCTTCAGGTCACTGCCTCATTAAGACCTTGAAGTTATTCATTACATTTTACTCAGAAATCATCTTTACCTTTTAAGGTAGGCTGCATGAGGTATGTTCTTTCCCAGAGCAGACATATGCAATGCTCCCTTTAGAAAAAATCCTGGGCTTCTCCTCAAATTCTTTATTTCCACCTCCAAGGGTAGGTTACAAAAGGAAAAGGAGATAGGAGGATTAAAGAGTCATGTACTATCCTCTTTATTCCTTTGTTCTTGGTCTGCTCCTCCTCTTAGAGTTCCTAAAAGGGTGATGGCAGATATAGACAGAAGGTCTTCTCTTTCCTTAATGATGTTGGAGCCAACCTGAAGTTAAGGCTAAAGAGTGGTTCAAAAACTTTTTTTGTTTGTGTTTTGACGTTTGCAAGCTATTCTGATCCTGCAACAAATACAAATCCCAGAGTAAATGTAACATCCCATAATACAGTGTGATAAGGCAGCAACATGATAGGAAGAAAGGACATCTGCCATCTGGTTTAACTGGGGCTCTGCTTCTGAGTAGTCCAATGACCCTGGGCAAATGCCTTCTGCTCTGTGGACCAGCTTTCCATGCATAGCATTCAGAAGTTGAACTTTTTGAGGCAGGGTCTATGCTTAATGAATCTTGTACTTTTTCAGCATCTAGCACAGGTCTTGGCACATAGTAGCTACTCATGCTATGTCGTCTGGCTTTGAAAGTCGTCTGGCTTTGAAAGCCCTTCCAGCCCTTCCATCATTCTATGATGATTGAGCAATGATTCCCCTGTGACAATGAGCTAACAGAGTCACTTTTTGCCAGGAGGGGAACTGAGAAGCAGTTGATGAGTCTCCCAGGATCACTGATCTGTCCTTGGAGGGTTCTTATCTCTTTCTTGGGACTGGGAGACTGCTGCTAATACCTATGCTGTCCCAGGCCTGACCTGTCCCGTCCCTCCTTGCTTACTCTCCACCTTGCCTGATCCACCTATTCTTGCTTTAAAGTGTACTTAAGCATTTAATTCATATTGCAAATGAGTGGAAATTCTCATTTACGGGATGCATTTGACGTACAGGGTGTCTCCACTGTAAACACATTCTGGCTGAAGTTTGATTTATTTTTTTCCCATTTTTTAAAATTTCAGCATATTATGGGGGTACAGATGTTAAGGTTATGTATATTGCCCTTGCGCCCCCCCTTGCCCCTCGAGTCAGAGCTTCAAGCGTGACCATCCCACAAATGTTGCACAACTCACTCATTATGTTTGTATATACCCATCCCCTCCTCTCCCCTCCCACCTGCCCGACACCTGATAAATATTATTCCTATATGTCCACTTAGGTGTTGATCTGTTAACACCAATTTGCTGGTGAGTACATGTGGTGCTTGTTTTTCCATTCTTGAGATACTTCACTTAGTAGAATGGGTTCCAGCTCTATCCAGGAAAATACAAGAGGTGTTATATCACCATTGTTTCATAAAGCTGAATAGTAGACCATGGTATACATATACCACATTTCATTAATCCAATCGTGTATTGATGGGCATCTGAGTTGTTTCCACACCTTTGTGATTGTGAACTCTGCTGCTATAAACATTCGAGTGCAGGTGTCCCATTTGTAGAGTGTCACTTGATCTGTTGGGTAGATGCCCAGTAGTGGAATTGCTGGGTCAAATGGTAGATCAAATGGATCTACTTGTATCACTTTAAGGTATCTCCATATTGCTTTCCACAGAGGCTGAACCAGTTTGCAGTCCCACCAGCAGTGTAGGAGTGTTCCTCTCTCTCCGCATCCATGCCAACACTTATTGTTTGGGGACTGTTTGATAAATGCCATACTTACTGGAGATAAGTGATAGCTCATCGCAGTTTTGATTTGCATTTCCCTGATGAATAAAGATGTTGAGCATTTTTTCATATGTTTGTTGGCCATTATTCTGTCTTCTTTTGAAAAATTTCTGTTCATGTCCTTTGGCCACTTTTTGGTAGGGTTGTTTGATTTTTCCTTGCTGATTTTCCTGAGTTCTAAATAAATCCTAGTTATCAGCCCTTTATCAGATGTGTAGCCTGAGAAAATTTTCTCACATTCTGTGGGTTGTCTGTTTGCTCTCTTGGCAGTCTCTTTGGCTGTGCAGAAGCTTTTTAATTTGATCAGGTCACATTTATTTATTTTTGTTGCTGCTGTGATAGCCTTTGGGGCCTTCTTCATAAATTCTTTGCCTAGGCCGATGTCTAGAAGAGTATTTCCAGTATTTTCCTCTAGGATTCTAATAGTTTCACACCTAAGGTTCAAATCTGTTACCCAGCGTGAGTTGATTTTTGTGAGAGGTGNGATGTCTAGAAGAGTATTTCCAGTATTTTCCTCTAGGATTCTAATAGTTTCACACCTAAGGTTCAAATCTGTTACCCAGCGTGAGTTGATTTTTGTGAGAGGTGAAAGGTGTGGGTCTTGTTTCAGTCTTCTACATGTGGCTATCCAGTTTTCCCAGCACCATTTATTGAATAAGGATTCTTTTTCCCAGAGTATGTTTTTGTCTGCTTTGTCAAAGATTAGTTGGCTACATGAGGATGGTTTTATATCTGGGTTCTCTGTTCTGTTCCACCGGTCAATGTCCCTGTTGTTGAGCCAATCCCAAGCTGTTTTAATTACTATAGCCTTGTAGTATAGTTTGAAGTCTGATAGAATTGATACCTTCTCTTTTGTTTTTATTGCCTAGGATTGATTTTGCTATACGGGGTCTTCTCTGATTCCATACGAACCGTAAAATTATTTTTTCTATATCTGTGAAAAATGATTATGGCATTTTAGTAGGGATTGCATTGACTCTGTAGGCCACTTTGGGTAGTATAGACATTTTAACGATGTTGATCCTGCCAACCCATGAGCATGGTATATTCTTCCATCTGTTTACGTCCTCTGCTATTTCCTTCTTCGGTGTTTCATAGTTCTCCCTGTAGGGGTCCTTTACCTCCGAAGTTAAATAAATTCCAAGGTACTTATTTTCTTTGTTGCTATTTTGAAGGAAATTGAGTCTTTGATTTGGTTCTCTCTTGTACTGTAGTTGGCGTAAATGAATGCCTCTGATTTCTGTGTATTGATTTTGTATCCTGAGACTTTACCAAATACATTTATCAATTCAAAGAGTGTCTTGGCTGAATCCTTGGGGTTTTCTAGGTATAATATCATGTCATCAGCAAAGAGTGAGAGTTTGATCTCTTCTGGTCCCATTTGGACACCCTTAATTCTGCTCTCTTTTCTAATTGCTGTACCAAGGACTTCCAGCACTACCTTCAATAGAAGTGGAGATAGTGGGCAACCTTGCCTTGTTCCAGTTCTAAGTGGGAATGCTTTCAAGTATTCCCCATTCAGTATGATATTGGTTGTGGGTTTGTCATATATGGCTTGTATCATTTTTAGGTAAGCCCCGTCAATGCCTATTTTGTTGAGTGTTCTTATCATAAAAGGGTGTTGAATTTCGTCAAATGCTTTTTCTGCGTCTATTGAGAGGATCATATGGTCTTTGTTTTTGCTTCTGTTTATACAGTGAATTACATTTATAGATTTGCGTGTGTTGAGCCATCACTACATCCCTGGGATGAAGCCCACTTGGTTGTGATGGATTATTTTCTTGACAAGCACCTGGATTCGATTGGCTAGGATTTTGTTGAGAATTTTTGCATCTATATTCATAAGGTATTTGGTCTGTAGTTTTCTTTTTTTGTTGCATCCTTTCCTGGTTTTGGTATCAGGGTTATGTTTGCTTCATAAAATGTGTTTGGGAGGATTCCATCCTTCTCGATGTTGTGGAATAATTTCTGCAGGTTAGGTAATTTCTGCAAGAATTGTAGAATTTCTACAATTCTTCTTTGTAGGTGTGGTAAAATTTGGGTGTGAAACCATCTGGTCTGGGACTTTTCCTTTTAGGAAGGTTTTTTATTGCTGTTTCAATTTTAGTACTTGATATTGGTCTGTCCAGCAATTCTATTTCTTCCTGGTTGAGCCTAGGGAGACTGTGTGTTTCTAAGAAGTTGTCCATTTCCTCCACATTTTCCGGTTTGTGTGCATAGAGGTTTTTGTAGTATTCATAAATTATATGTTGTATCTCCTGGGCATCAGCTGAAATTTCTCCTTTATTTTTCTGATGGAGCTAATTAGAGATTTTTCTTTTCTGCTTTTCATTAGTCTAGCCAAAGGTGTGTCAATTTTGTTTATTTTATCAAAGAAACAACTTTTTGTTTTGTTAATCTTCTGTATGGTTTCCCTGTTGTCAATTTCATTTAGTTCTGATTTGTTCTTAATGATTTCACTTCTTCTGCTGGGTTTGCGGTTGGTCTGTTCTTCTTTTCCCAGCTCTTTGAGATGATTCATTAGGTTTTATGTTTGTGATCTTTTAGGCTTTTGGATATAAGCATTTATGGAAATAAACTTTCCTCTCAGGAGTGCTTTAGCTGTGTCCCACAGGTTTTGGTAACTTGTGTCCCCTTAGTCATTTAGTTCAAAGAATCTTTTGATTTCCATCTTGATTTACTCATTTTGAAGTGATCATTCAGCAAAAGGTTGTTTAGTTTCCATGACTTTGTGTAGAAATGAGGGTTCCTGTTAGGGTTGATTTCTACTTTTATTCTATTGTGATCTGAAAAGATACATGGTATAATTTCTATGTTTTTTAATTGTTTGAGACATGCTTTGTGTCCTAGGATATGGTCAATCTTAGAGAATGCCCCATGAGCTGATGAGAAGAACGTATATTCAGTGGTTTTGGGGTAGAATGTCCTGTAAATGTCAGTCAGGCCCATTTGTTCTAGAGTTCCGCTTAAGTCCATCATTTCTTTGTTGATTTTCTGTTTGGTGGTTCTGTCCCGTGCTGTCAGTGGGGTGTTAAAATCTCCGACTATTATAGTGTTGTTGTTTAGCCATTTGTTTAGATCAAGTAGAGTTTGCTTTATGAATCTGGGTGCACCAAGGTTGGGAGCATATATATTTAGAATTTTTATGTCTTCTTGTTGAACTGTACCCTTCACCATTATATAGTGACCTTCTTTGTCTTTTATTACTTTTGTTGATTTAAAAACTAAGTTATCTGTAATCAGCGGTGCCACACCAGCTTTCTTTTGGCTTCCGTTTGCTTGAAATATTATTCTCCACCCCTTTACCTTTAGTCTAACTGTATCCTTGCAGGTTAGATGTGTTTCCTGAAGGCAACAGATGCTTGGCTTGTGTTTTTTCATCCATTCGGCCAGCCTATGTCTCTTGAGTGGGAGTTCAAGCCATTCGCGTTTATTGAGATAACTGATAGGTGGGGCAGATTTCTGTTTATTGTGTTGGGTTGAACTTTATTGCTTTGTTTTCTGTGTTGAGCCATTGTGGTATTTGGGCTTTGATCTTTAGCTTTGAGCTTGTCTTGTCTTGGTGAATTCCCTCAGTCTTTGCTTATCTGAGAATGTCTTGATTTCTCCCTCGTATACAAAACTTAGTTGTGAAAGGAACACGATTCTAGGTTGGGCATTATTCTGTTTCAGAAGAGTGAGAATGGGGCCCCAGTCTCTCCTTGCTTGTAAAGTCTCAGTAGAGAAGCCTGGCGTTATTCAGATTGGCTTTCCTTTGTATGATACTTGTGTCTTTCGTCTTACCGCTCTTAGAAGGGCCTCTTTAGCTGATATTTTGGTCAGTCTCATGACTGCATGTCGTGATGTCTTCCTATTTGCATTGAATTTCCCTGGGGTCCTTTGAGCGTCTTGAACTTGTATCTGGAGATTTTTTTCCAGATACAATTTGGAAGGGCCAAATACAAATTCCAGATACAATTTTGGAAGGGCCAAATACAAATTCCAGATACAATTTGGCAAGGCCTGGGAAATTTCCCTCTATTATATCTTCAGATAGCTTGTCCAATCCTTGAGTGTTTTCTTCTTCCCCTTCTGGTAACCCTATGACCCTCACATTGGGTTTCTTCACATAATCCCACAACTCTTGTAGGCTTTGCTCTTTTCTCTTGTTTCTCTGCTCTATCTCTGTGACTGATTTATTTAATTGGAAGGTGTTATCTTCAATCTCTGAGATTCTATTCTTCTGTTTGATCTATCACGTTCTTGAGGCTTTCCACTGTGTTTTGTAGTTCCCTGAATTGATTCTTCATTTCCAGGAGTTTGGTTAGATTTTTCTTCATTGTTTCAATTTCTTTAGTGAATTTTTTTCCAGGTCCTGGAATATTTTTGCATCTTCTTTATGTTGGTTAACCAGTTGTTCTTGCAAGTTGTTGGATTTTCTTACGATCCATGTTCAAAATTCTTCTTCTTTCATTTTAGTGGTCTGATTTTGGTTGGCGTCCATTTCTAAGAGGATCGTGCTTCTCTCTGGGGGTGTGCTTTCCATTTGGTTCTTCATATTTCCAGAGTTCCTTCACTGATTTCTTCCCATCTTGATCAGTTGTTGCTTCTTGCCTTTAGGTTTTTGTTTGGATAATGGTATGCCCTGTTTAGTCTCTGAGCTGGTAGGTGGTGTTTGTGGGTGAGATTCGACCACGCCCTGTATGATGAGTCAGTAGGTGCCATGAAAAGGGTGTTCAGAATGTCCTCCCTGTCAGTAGGTGGTGCTTGCTTGGAGGAGCAGGCTACACTCTTGTTTTTGTGTCCTGTAACCAGCTCTTGTTCCCCTGGGGAGGCACTCTAGTGCCTCAGGTGGTGGGTGGGGCCCTGGGACTTCCAGATGTGTCCTTTTCTCCCCCTCAGTGAGGGCTGGTCTTGGAGTGAGTCTGGGTGGAGCTGGGTTGGGTAAGCCTGCCCTCAGGCACCACCAATGCTGTTAGCAGGGCTCATAGTTCTGTTCTCTGCTTCCGGGAAAAGCTGTCAGGGAGGGGCTGGAATGGCCCCGCTCAGTCAGAAAGTCTGCATGTGATGGTGGGGCCATCTGAGACCTGCAGTCTGGAGCAGGCCTCACTCCTTTCCACCCTCCCAACTCAGCAGTTACTCCTGGGCCTGTGCCAGTAGGTCAGACCTCATGCTACCGGGCCTGCCCTGGCTTTGATGTCGGCTGTGAGGTTCCCTGTGCAGGGTCGCCGCCTGGGCTGGGCACATGCCCCACCCCCTTTGGGAGGAGGGTTGCCCTCAAGGATGCTGATCTGCTCCTGAAGGCACACCCACCTCAGTAGGCTGTTCACGAATGTCCCTTCTGTGCCCCGGGCAATGTGAGACCTGGGTGCATGGGATCTGGACTGCAGGTCTGACCTCTGGGCCCTGGAGTTCAATCCCTAACCCCACTAGGGAGAGGAGTGCCGGTCCTAATTCACCCATGGGGAGTCCAAGTTGGGTCTATGTCTCTGAGCCTTAGGGTCTTCCCCGTTCTCCTGGCATCACCAGGTCAGCAGCACCTGGGAGGTCTGGCTGGTAGGGAACTCACCGTCTGAGTACCCCACAGTCAGCTGTAGGGCCCAAAAGGGAAGGTCCCATTCCCTGGAGGTGCCTCTGGCTGGTGGCTATATTATCTCTCTCAGCAGCCATGGATAGGGCGGGGGAGGGGAGAATGAGGCAATATGGGGCCTGCCAAGTGGCTCGGGTCTGTGCACAGTGAGGTGCCCGGAGGGAATTGGGAGCCTGGTGCCACGTCCGCTACAGGCTTACTGCTCACTGGTGGTGGACGTATTTGGGCTGGTGTCCACAGGTGTCTCCAACCACTGGGGAGCCCTCCAGCAGTCCGAGATGCAAGGGAGGAGGAAGTTAACTGCTCCACCAATCCTTGCCGCTGGTCTGAAATTCGATTCCTATCTAAAGCCTTGTGGAAAAGCATCTTGTTTAATACTCCAGAAGTCCTGGGAGATTTCCTAGGTGAGCAAGGAGGCATTTTAAATATCTCATTTGGGGGCCTGTTTGAGGGTGAAAGAGATTCATCCCAAGTGCCCATCCGTGATTCATAGAATGAGGTCACATTTCTAGCCCATACTTTCCAGTGTTATTTTTGAAATTATTTCTTATAAAATTAGTGAATCCATTGAATATGTAATCTTTTAAAAATCTTGCTATATCCTAAAATGTGCTTTTAAGAATAAATTGTTTTCTTTCCATTAGGAACACTTATCTATTTTTTGCAGTGTTAAACAATAGAACAATGCGATATAAAAATAACATGATATATTTCTATAAACACATTTTTCCCTTGACACAACTCTTTATGACAAGATCAGATATATCAATCAAAGAAATATTAATGCAAATGTTCTTGTGTGAAAAATGAACATTTAATTTGGAGCCCTTTTCTACATAACTCACAGATATTTGTTGCCAATGTTTTAATTCAATCTCTACTCAAAGGTCTGCCAGAGTCACAAAAAGTCATTAACAAGATTATTTCAGGAGAAACATGAAAGTCAAAGCATCAGGATTTATGTTCAGTTGCTATTTGACAGCACATGCTTTGAAGGGGGGAGATGTTCTGGAATTGTCAGGAAATCTCATTAAATTGAGTGTTTTGCCACTTACCACGTGAAATGTGTTGCAAATAGTACAAAATTGAAGGGAGCTTCTGAGAATCAGGGAAGCAGCAGGGTCCGAGACTTTTAATGGGTTAATCTACCTCTAGACAGAAAAGAAACTATTGGAAGCAGGGAAGGAGAGAATATGAGAAGATGTTACTTTATAGAATTTAGCAAATCCCTAGGCTTGGGGCAACATATTTTCCCACAACAGTTCAAACAGAACAGAAACTTTATCAAATGACTCTTTTTCCTTATGCATTAAAAAACTCATAAATATATGCCTTGCTGCAGCTTCCTCCTATCTGCCCCCACCCCTCAGGATGATAGGAACTGCAGATGTCAGTTGGGTGACAAGTAAGTGACTCTTGCCACATGCTAGTATATCAAGTCTAGTTCTAAAGATAAAGGTACTACTCAGGAAGACAGACATAAACACATTCTTTGTTTAAATGACTATGAAGAAAGAGGGTCTGCAGACTCCAGGCCTTCACCCACCCATGACTTCACAGTAATTACTTTCTTCAGGGGCCAGCTAGGTGTTAAGTTGAGGCATCTGGGGCCTCAACATCGTTCTTGTTGCTCAGCATTAATCACTGGCAGCCCTAGATAGCAGCCACCATATTATTTCAGACATTTCTCCAGAAAATAAAACCAGAATCTTCACATATTTTGTCTCATAGAATCCTTGAGCCACCCTGTGAGGTAGATAGAGCAGAGATAACTGTTTAGATTTCTCACGTGAATAACTGGGGCTCAGAGAGGTTAAGTGACTTGCCCAAGGCAAGACAGTCAGTCAGTGATGAAAGTTGAACTTGAAACTGGTTCTAATTTCAATACTCCTTGACAGTAGTTCGTGCAATAGATTCATTTTCCTGATTTCATTGGCTTCATCCTTGGCCTCAGACACAAAATAGAACAGCAAATAAAATGGAATGAATGGAATTAGAGCTTTTGTTAAGATAACTCTAACATTGACTACATTTATAAACTGTCCAGATTCCCTCTTCTTATAACTTTTGTTCAAAGGTTAAAGTTGACCATTTTCTTTCTAGCTCTTGTCCCATATACCTAGAGCTCAGGCCAGGCAGTCATGAAAACTCCAGAGGACAATATAGAGAAAAGAAGCATTTGTGGCCAGGACACCTTGTATGGTATGAAGGGGAGAAGGCTCACAGCAAGACCCATGGAGCACAAGAGATTGGTGGCTACAGTCCCTCACCCTGAGTGGGGAGGTATTATCCTTCCATTTAGGCATTTAACAAGCCAGTACTCTCTTCTCCGCAATATCTACACATGGCAATAAGAATCAATTATTTCAGGCCTCTTGAGGCTGTTTGATAAGTAATCTATCAAATAGCTGAAAGGGTAATCCAATTTGGTGGGTGTGATGACGAAGTAGAGTTATCTGGGTCATTCACTTCGTGTACTCAAGTGGATAAGTGAAGAGTTAACCAGAACCAAACTGCCAAAACAATTGAATGAAGAAGACAGATTTGGTATGGCGTGACCTTTGGGTGTGGGAGGTGAGGGGTGGCAGAAGAAAGAACAAGGACTCACAGACATTAGGAAGGCAGATTCTAATTCAGTCAACTCCAGAAAGACCTTCCAACCCACAGGGCTGCAGACTATGTACAGACTGTCTCCATGAATGAAGAGGTATCTGCCACATCCCAGGCAGTGCTCATAGAGCGTGACACCCTCTGGCAAGGGCTCTGTGGAGGAGATTCCTAGGTTAGGTGGCAGGCCGAGTTGAGTTCCTTTTCCTTAAGGATTGATCCTATAATTACCAGCTTCTCCACCACCTTATCCTCTATACCAGGGACTGCCCCCAAAAAGACAATTATGACGGTTCCAAGATATGGAATTAGTCATGCAAATGGCAAGTGTGCTCTGTGTAAATACAGCCTGCGTTTCTCCTTGGACATGAATGATATATTTAAGTAGGCAATTGTAAATTTCTTGAGGGGAGGAACCATATCTTATTCACCTACTTTGCGTAAGACACTGTACTGGGCACTTAAAGGAGATATGAAGGTGAGGAAAGTACAGCCCCTATCTTAAAATCACCATGGTCTGTCAGGGGAGGTGGTGGGCAGTCTATACAAAGTTTGTAAATAGAACAAATCAAGGACAAAGTATGAAGAATACCACAAGAGAAGTTTGCAAAGCTCTAGGAATATCAAAAAAAGGAAGATTTATTCCAATAAGGAAGATGTCCTGAAGGAGGTGGCATTTGACCTCAAGGTATGGGACAAATTTTGACAAATGTCGGGGAGGGCTAGAGGAATAGGGAGCAGAACACTGAGGCACGGTAATGCCGAGTTGGAACCAGGCTGCCTGCATTTGAATCCCATCTTGGCCATCTAGTAGCTATGATTTTTAGCAAGTTGCTTAGCCTCTATGTGCCACAGTACTTAATTTTTACAATTGGGATACTAATAGTATGTCCCTTATGGGGGTGTTATGAACACCACCTAAGTTGATCTAGGTGAAGGGCCCACAACAGTGTCTGAAACTCAGAAAGCACGCTTCATTATTTTCATGTCATGCACACAATAGTTGAAACCCATTTATGGCTTTGTTCTTATCACATTCTGAGGTAATGAGTGCCCTGCTTTTAATTGCCTATAGCTTAATGAAGCAAACAATAAAAATTGGAACTCTTTTTTTCCTAATTAAAGTCTTGGAAAAACATAAGTCATCCCCAATTTACTAATAAAGAGCCTGTGCATCAAAAGCTTATTTGTGCATCTCATGTTTGGAACTCTGAAGACATTTGTCCATGGAAACATTGTATTCAGTTGTGGCTAGATTAGTTGGCCAAAGCCACATAAGCCACAATGGAGCAAAATACCAGGCCTAGGGGCACCAATGGAAGTTCTAGAGTCTTGAAATAGAAGGTTAGTTTCGTGGAGGGAGAGGAAAAGGAGACCCTTACCCAAAGTTAGCAGTGGGACAAGTCACTTCAATTCAACTACCATTTCCTAAAGAACCCACTGTGCCTGGCACTGTGCTTGGTGCTACAGGGGATTTCAGAGATGAGCTCCACTTGGTCTTTTCTTTAACCACTTCGGTACCAGCGTCGACTATAATTGATAGCCACAGATGAACGTGCGTAGCGACTTTAGCCGACAGCCGTGATATGACTTTTCTAATTTTTCATTTATCAAAATAAAATTGTGAACATTTAAAAATAACGTAATGAAAACATATATGTATATGTTACCTATTCTGATTTACATTACAAGCAAAGCTGCCTGTAAAGTAAAACAAGCTTTCAGTGCTTTAAAGCTTTCCTCATCACACAAGAGCAAAACGGATTCGTCGTCAATGCACAGCACAAACTATCGTGC
>VSMD01096890.1:0-18924 GCA_008750895.1 Mirza zaza
CACAGTGAGGACCAGGGGAACCACATATGAATCAGGCTAATTACAGAGGGCTTCCTGCAGGAGGTGGCACAGAGCATTTGGGAACAGGCTGGAAATGGGGGCCTCTGGACTTGAATCCTGCCTATGGGGGGTCTAGGGGCACACTTTCCTGGCCCACAATTTTCTCAGCAGTAAAACAGGAGAAATAATTATAGACCAAAAGGGACCTTTGGAGACACCTAGTTCAGACTCCTTCCTTTGCACAGAGGCTGAAGTTCAAAGAGGGGAGCTGATTTGCCGAAGGTCACTGAGCCACTTACCTCCTTCATGGTTTCAAGGCAAAGGGGAAGAGAAAAAAAAGACAGTTTTGAGATGCTGGGCAGAAGGGAAGAGAACTCCCCATGGATGATGACTTTCCCTGTAATAAACTGGCTGAACCAGGAGGTGGCCAGAGCATTAGGCTCGTGGTGTAGAAGCCAGAGGTAGGAGGGGCTCGGACGGGAGAAAGGGGATGACCCTGGATTTTGAATTCATTCATTCATTCATTCATTCGTCCAACAAGGATGGAGACTGTACTGGGTTAAAGAGTGTACCCCTGCCAAATTCATGTCCTTCTCAAGCACTCAGAATGTGACTTTATTTGGAAATAGGGTCATTGCAGAAGTAATTAAAGTGAGGTCACACTGGAGTAGGGTGAGCCCTAAATCCAACATAGCTGGTATTCTCTTTTTTGAGACAGAGTCTCTGTCACCCAGGCTGGAGTGCAGTGGGGTCATCATAGCTCACTGCAGCCTCACACTCCTGGGCTCAAGGGATCCTCCTGCCTCAGCCTCTGGGTAGCTGGGACTACAAAAGGCATGCCATCACACCTGGCTAACTTTTCTATTTTTTTGTAGGGACAGGGTCTCACTCTTGCTCAGGCTGGTCTTGAACTCCTGACCTCAAGTGATCCTCCCACCTCGGCCTCCCAGAGTGCTGGGATTACAGGTGTGAGCCACCAAGCCCAGCCACATGGCTGATATTCTTAAGAGAAAAAGAGGCAGAAGAGAAGGAAGATACCATGTGATGACCGAGGCAGAGACTGGAATTCTCTGTCTACAAATCAGGGAACACCAAGCATTGCTGGTGACCACAGAAGCCAGGGGAGAGGCACGGAGCAGAGTCTCCCTGCAGCCTCCGGAAGGAACCAACCTGCTGACACCTTAAATCCAGACTTCTGTCCTCCTGAACTGTGAGAACAACTCTGTTGTTTTAAGCCTCCCAGTTTGTGACACTTTATTCTGGTGTCTCTAGGAAACTAACACAAGGACACAACAAGCGCCTGTGGGCTTGCTCTAGGAGCAGCGGCTCCAGGAGGCAGAAGGAGAGTCCAGGCCTCCTCTGGAATCCCTCAAGGGCACCCTTCCCACCCTCTGCCCTACTCAGTGGGCTTCGCCTGCCGGCCAGCCACACCTTCCACTGACTGCCACACGAGCCAGGCACAAGGATGAGCCCAAGCACCTAGGGAGCTCTGGGAGGTACCAGACACTGCGCTGAGCACTTTTACATACATTCTCCTTTAACGCTCAGGACTGTCAAGGGGCAAGTGACTGTCAAGAGGGCGTGTGACCTGCTCAAGGTCCCACACCAGGACTGTGACAGAGCTCCGTCCCAGACCCGGGCTGTCTGCACCGGCACACCCAGCGCCCGATTCCCCGGGGACTAAAACACCTGCCCTGGCAGCGCCGTCTCCCACCCGCTCTGCAGCTGTGGGCGCCAGGGGCTGCGTGCAGTTGGCATGTGCTCTTTGAAAAGGTATTTATCTTTCCACTTGCTGAGAGCAAACGAGAGCCATAAAAGGACATGCCCAACGTCAGGTGCATAAGCGTCCCACAGAGACAGATGTCATTCACACGCAGCGACCAGGCATGGCCGTTAACTGCCAGGAACACCCTCCCCAAAGAGCATCGCAGGGGCACTGCTAAGTGAGGGGGTGGGGGCCCGGCCACAGGTTCGGGGCCACCTCTCCCAGTGCCTGGGACAGCGAGGCCTCCAGAAATGCAGAGCAAGGTAGGATCCGCCCCAAGAGACACTTGAGGTTCTAAGCAGCATCCACAGGCAGCCCTACAAGCCTGAGATTTTTGTTTTCTTTCTTTTTGCCATTTTAGCTGTTTTTAAGTGTACAATTCAGGGGCATTAAGGACATTCACGATGCTGTGCAACCACCTCCACTGTCTATTTCCAGAACACTTTTATCGGCCTAGACAGAAGCTTTGTACCCGCTAAGCAGTAACTGCCACCTCCCCTCCCCAACCCCTGGTAACCACTATTCTGCTTTCTGTCTCTGTGAATCTGCCTGTTCTAGATCCCTCATGCTGGTGGAATCATGCTGTGTTTTCCTTTGGTGTCTGGCTTCTCTGATTTAGCATAAGGTTCAAGGTTCGCCCTTCATTCCTCTGTATGGCCAGATGATATTCCACTGCACGGGCAGACCACATTCTCCCCATCCATTCAGCCCTTGCTGGGCATTTGGGTGGTTTCCACTTTTTGGCTATTGTGAATGACACTGCCGTGAACATCAACGCATGAGTATCTGCTGGAGTCCCTGCTTTCAATTCTCCTGGGCACAGACCGAGCAGTGGCATTCTTGGGTCACAGGCTAACTCCACGCCTAAGCTTTGGGGGAACTGCCTCGCTGTTTCCCACAGCGGCTGCACCGTCTCATGTTCCCACTGGCAACGTGTGAGGGTTCCAGTTTCCCCACATCCTCACCAACACTTGTGACTTTCTGTTTTTCAGTTTTTACATTTTAGATAATAGTGAAACCAGAGATTCTAAAGAGAGGGAAGAGGCAAGTCCCAGAAGAGCCCCAAAAAGATGGCTCCAGGGCAGACCCCTGCAGTTTGTCCACTTTAAACCTGCCACTGTGCCCAGGCAGCAGAAAGAAGGAACGCTGGTTTTGGGGTCAGGAGAACTCCCTTCTAGGTCCAGCTCTGGTGCTCACTGGCCGTGCAACTCTGGACAAACACTTCAGCCACTCGGGGCCTCAGTTATGCCCACGGTGGGGGTGGGGCTAAGGCACCAGGTGTCACCTCCCGCCGGAGGCAGAGCTGTGATTCTGACGCAACAGAAGACAGCGTATTTGAGTATTTTCATGGACTCTACAGGACGGATGACACACAGCTGGTGAGAAGGGGCGACTGTTTCAACCTCCCTTGATGTATCTTTTATTACAATGTGTGGAAAGGACTGGAATACTGTTCCCTTCAACCTCTTTCTCTGCCTTCGAATGGAGAAGCCAAAGTACAGGCAAGAGTAGAAAGATAAGGAGTGGGGAAATGTTTTGTGTCCAGAGGATCTTCTGAGGGCAACTTCAGCATCACAAGAATTACTGGACACACAAAACGTGCTCAGAGTTCGCCTGAGTCTATCAGATACAGAGGAGCAGGCAGGGCAGGAATGATCATCCCAAAGAGTCGGATGATGAAATGAAGGCCTGAGAAGTGACGCGACCCTGCCCAAGGTCACAGAGCACAGCTTCCATGAGGCCTCCAGGCTCCTAATCCAGATCAGCTATGGGCACCGTCTGCACGCAGGGCCACAGCCCAGACCTGGTGCAGCAGTGGCAGGAACAGCATCTGTCTGTCTGTCTGTCTCACACTCACAAGCACACACACTGAGGTCTTGCCTGAGAAGTTCCAGGAAGGACACAGGACCCCCCTTCCTTGCTGGCAGGAAAAGTTTGCAGCCTCGTGGGCTACCAGCCTGGCATCTCCATAGCAACAGAATGGCAGAGGCTGAGGGGCCCAAACATAACCTCTACCTCCTGAAACCCCACCTGTCTGTTCAACTCCAGTGCCCAGCTGTGTGGGGGCTCTGTGAAGCTGGGGGACCACCTCTGAGCCCTAGGACCAGGTGACAGCACACGCAGGACCCGGGGAATGTGATGGAAACCACCACTCCATGCCCCCCACCTGCCCACCCCGAGTCTTTAGCCGAGTCACCCACGGGGCCCTCAGCAAACGGGCAGCGTGATAAGTACCAGGAAGCCCTGTGGGCACAACCGTTCTCCCGCACACAAATGCCTCCTTCGTGCCGGGCCATAGCAAGGCTCCTCTCCAGCCTTGAAAACAAAAGATTTTCCTTCTAAGGTGCGCCCCGGGACAGCTTTTCCCACTTAAAAAAAAAAAAAAAGTTTTATAAAATGCTTGGATTCCAAGGTTAAGCAGGCTCAAAAGCCTACTTAACTCCAAAAGCTTATTTAACTCACAGCAGGTTCACTGTGTAGTAAACCACCAAGGCAGCGCTCCAGTGACCTTCCCTCTCCGGGCCTCGGTTTTCTGAGCCGCACGATGGAGTTAACTTTTCTCAGCTGTACGGTGGAGGGTTGTACGATCAGAGGGCTGTTGTGGGATCGAGGGAGGACCTGCCATAGAGTAAACGGCCTAGTAAACGCAGGCGCTGTACCTGCTAGGCCTGGCAGCTAGGCCTGAAGTGCCGCTGGAGACAACAGCAGCACTTCACATGGGCTGAGCTAAGCGTGGCCACACCCAGCCTAGGGGAGCACCAGGGCAGAAGTCAAGCAGAGACATCCAGGACGCAGGTGGGACCCTTCCCCCTGGCAGGGACAAACCTGCAAACCTATAGGTCCAGGACGATTAGAAAACAAACAAACAGGCCGGGCGCGGTGGCTCACGCCTGTAATCCTGGCTCTCTGGGAGGCCGAGGTGGGCGGATCCTTTGAGCTCAGGAGTTCGAGACCAGCCTGAGCAAGAGCGAGACCCCATCTCTACTATAAATAGGAAGAAATTAATTGGCCAACTAATATATATAGAAAAAATTAGCCGGGCATAGTGGCGCATGCCTGTAGTCCCAGCTACTCGGGAGGCTGAGGCAGGAGGATTGCTTGAGCCCAGGAGTTTGAGGTTGCTGTGAGCTAGGCTGACGCCACGGCACTCACTCTAGCCTGGGCAACAAAGTGAGACTCTGTCTCAAAATAAATAAATAAATAAATAAAAATAAGAAAACAAACAAACAAAAAGCAAAAATAGAAGGTGTTTATAGCTGGGCAACACTGTGCTTTTCATTTTCTGTATTTTTAAACTATTTTTTAAACACTGTATTACAATCCGCACACTTAATGTGAGATCTACCCTCTTAAACTTGGAGGTGTCCACTAGGTCATCGTTGACTGTAAGTACAGCGTTGTTATTCAACTTGCTTGACTGAAACGTTGATTAGTGACCCCCCTTAAGCCCCTGGCAACCACCATTCCACTCCCTGAGTCTATGCATTTGACTTGAGGTATCTCATACAGAAGCATGCAGTGTGTGTCTTCCTGTGACCGGCTCATCTCACTTCGCATAATGTCCTCCAGGTTCATCCATGTCGTATATGGCAGGATTCCTTTCTTTCCTTCTTTCTTCCTTTCTCTCTTTTTTGTTTTTGTTTTTTTTTTTTTTTAGAAATGAGGTCTTGCTATGTTACCCAGGCTAGAATACAGTGGCTGTTCACATGTTCGATCATAGCTCACTGCAGCCTTGAACTCCTGGGCTCAAGCGATCCTCCTGCCTCAGCCTCCTGAGTAGCTGGGACTACACGCACGTGCTGCCGCATTGGTTTAGGATCTCCTTCTTTTATAAGGCTGATTAATATTCTATCGTATGTATATACCACATTTTATTTATCAATCCATCAGGAGATGGATGTTTTAATTACTTAATTTTATTTTTTTAGAGGGACAGAGTCTCACTTGGTTGCCCAGGCTGGAGTGCAGTTGCGTCATCATAGCTCGAGGCCACCCTAAACTCCTGAGCTCAAGTGATCCTCCCACCTCACCCTCCCAAGTAGGTGGGACTACAGGTGCATACCACCATGCCCGGCTAATTTTTAAAAACTTTTTGTGGAAATGGGGTCTTGCTATGTTGCCCAGGGCGGTCTCCAACTCTTGGCCTCAAGTGATTCTCCCACCTTGGCCTCCCAGAGTGCCGGGGTTACAGGCATGGGCCACTGTGCCTGACTTGTTATTTTTAAACTATTTTATTCTTAAAAATTTATCTTTGTTAATTTACCATGAACATATATTACTTAAAAATTTTTTAAACATGTTTAAAAACCAGAAACAACAAAAAAACAAATAGAAATTTAACTCAGTGCTAGAGAGACCCCTCCTGCTTGTTCTTTCTGCCCCCCACCCGCCCCAATCGCCATCTCAGTCTCTGTGACCTCTGACAAATCCACCCCTCGGCAGCAGCTTATCTTCCACGTGATCTACGACACAATCACAATGTAAGATTCCTGGGATGATTATTAACCATATTACAGCCACTTTACAAACAGCCTTAAAATTCTCAAATAAAGCATGTTGAATATAACCCCTCCTTAGTCGCCCCACCCTAAGTTAAGAATTAAGCACCCTTAATCGGTGACTGTGGCAATGGACAGCACAGTTTATTAGGCACCACTGCACACGCAACTGGCACCGGCCTGATAATGGATTTCCTAAGTCACTGCTCACGGAGCAATTTCACTGTGAAAGTTAATTAGCCTAATGAAGGCAAGTGTGACTTCGTGAATTCCAGGCTATCTGCTCTGACTCAGCCACCCCAGGAGGCCATGGATGTCATCCTCCTGGCTTCATTTCCCAGAGCACCTAGGAAGGGGTCCCAGGGGAGGATATTGCAGGAGACCATGTGTCCCTTGCCTTCCCTACCACTGGCTGCTGGGAATCTGCAAGCACTCAGAAGGCCACCAAGAGCCAGGACACACACCTGCCACCCTCTCCCAGAGCTGGCCCCAGAACCTCTACAAGGGAGGGAGCCCCCTAGCAGGTAGAAATCACAGGTGAGCTCCTTCCACACCTGGTCAGGCCAGGGCAGGTGGAAGACCAGGCCTTACCAACCCTCATACCCGTGTGACCAATAATGACCTGCTCTGGGCCTGACCAGGGTGACAGTGGTTCCCGTGTGCCTGACAATTCACAAAGCCACCCTCCCAGCCAGTCTCTCGCTGGATCCGCACAGCATCCCTGGGAGGGAGCACCGCTGCCCTCATTTGGATACTGGAACCAAAGCATAGAAAGGTGCCACTGTCAAAGGTCACAAACCTCTTGGAGATGGGACAACTCATACCTCTGGGTACCTAAGCCACCGTCGCCCGGAGGTCTTTCATTGTTCCCCATCCAGAGGCAGACCCACGTCAAAATCTCGCTGGCCCAGAAACACCCAAACACCGTGCATCAGTGGATGAACGGAGAAGGAAAATGAGGCATATGCATGGAATGGACTGTTATTCTGGCTTAAAAATGAAGGAGATCCTGTCACATGCTACAACATGGATGGGCCTTGAGGACCTCATGCTAAGTGAAATAAGCCAGTGGCAAAAGGACACCACTGTAGGAGGTGCTCGGAGCAGGCAATCCGTGGAGACAGAAAGTAGGGGGGGTGGGGGCAGGGGGCAGCTAGCATTCAGGGGGACAGAATTCCCGTCTGGGAAGACGGGAGACTTCCGTGGATGGACAGTGATGACGGCTGCACAGCACTGTGAATGTCCTTAACACCACAGAACTGTGCGCTGAAAACTGGTTAAAGCGGTAAATTTTATATTATCTATATTTTACCACAAGAAAAGGAATGAAGGACCAACACATGCTACAATACGATGAACCTTGAAAACACTACGTTGCGTGTGAGGAGCCAGACAGAAAAGGCCGCACACTGTGTGATCCCATTTACATGAAATGTCCAGAATAGGTACATCTGTAGGAAGAGAAATGAGATCAGCTGTTGCCAGGGCTCAGAGACGAGGGGGAAATGCGGAGTGATTGCCAGTGGGTCCGGGGCTCCTGTTGCAGTGATGAGAATGTTCCAGAACTAGACAGAGGTGGTAGCTGCACACCATTGCGGACTAAATGACTCTACGTTGAACATTTTTAAATGGCTAATTTTACATTATGTGAATTTCACCTCAATTTTTAAAAGAGAGAGGAAAAACCTCACATCTCTCCACCCTCTTTCATGCCCTGTCCAAAGCCCCACCTGATGCCTCCTGCTTCTCAGGGCTTCTAGCACCCCATGTGCTAGGGCCTGCTGCATTTTCTCTCTAGATCCGAGGCCAGAACACAGCCGGAAGCCTGCAGACCCTCGGGGTTGTGCCAACCACCCAGCCGAAGTAGTAGTGAAAGTAGGAAAAAAACCCTGGCGATCTGCCAGCTGGGAGAACAGGTTGGCCAGGCCTGAAAGCTCGCTGTTTGCTTTTGGGGGATGCCTGGCGCTGCCTGTCCAGGCATGACTTATTATCTCCCCTTCGCCACCGGCGGAGATTTAATTAAACCCTCTTCCAAGTTCACAACCGGGCTAGGCAACCCAAGCAAACCAAAAAGGGTGCGGGTCTGACTCTAGATGGTCTGAGCAGCTCAAGGGCTGCATCTCCGTCTGGAGCAAGGGCCCAGCTTCAGCTGCTCCGAACACACGCCGTCAGGCCTCCAAACCCTGCGGAGGGAACCCGAGCAGAGGCTCCCGCACTGGGCCCACCTGTGTCACCTTCTAGTCCTCTTGGCCTGGTGGCCACAGGTCCTTCAGCCCAGAGGAGTCCAGAGACACCAGGGTAGACAGGTACCCACAGAGCACACAGCCACGAGTTCTGGCCTCCTCTTCCTCCCGCATCTGGCTTCCTGTCACCCTCCTGGCAAGGCCAGCTCTGGGCCCTGCTCCTGCTCTATGAGTCAGAGAGCAAGGAAAGAACAGCAGCGGGCAGGCAGGGGCAAGACGGACCGGGCTGACCCTGGCTCGAGGTCCACAAGGCCCCTCCCTCCTGGACAAACCCCAGCCAGGCAGAACTGTGCTCTTTTTAAAACACCCCCTGCCCCACTCCCCAGTGGAAAGGAGGCCACGCGCAGGGATCCGCCTGACCAGCCTGAAAGTCGTTCTCCCCTAAGGGAGGAAAAAGGCACAGACGCCCAGGTTAAAACTCCTAAACCCTCTAGGACCGCACCCGGGGCCCACGCCTGCTCCCCAACCTCCAGCCTACAGGTGCATGGCCTGACGACTTCACGGCAGGATTGGATTTTGGCCTCCAAAATCCCATAAATAGACCTGATCCCAGAGTGTCCAATTCTGCCTCGGGGAATCTGCTGTCCATGCAGCCCTTTGGCCTCTTTGAAAAGTAAAAGCTACAGAGCAAACAGGAGAGGAATTCTGCTTTCCCCTCTGGAAAAACAGAAAAGGAAAAGAAAAGAACAAACCTACACAAACCCAAATTGAAAAGTACCTTGCACTGTTCAGACTCAACCAGATCAGGAAATACTGATGGGTTTTTAAAAACAGCACAACAGCATAGCACAGGCTGCGTTGCAGAACATGACTGGACATGAACGCAAACATGAACCATCCAGTCTAGAGCCTGGGACTGCACTGAACTTCCCGTGATTTAGGTTGGGCCTAAATGTCGATCTCTCAGAGTCTCAGGGTCCCCATCTGTGAGACATAACAGGTGAAAGCACTGGGGGTCCAAACATGACCTCTGTGAGCCTCAGTTTCCTCATCTGTAAGGTGGGCGCAGCAGTGTTTATGGGAATTAAATGAAGCACAATGGGCAAATGCACTCTGTGCACAGCGGAGTATTATATCTATATGAAAGGCAGATAAACAGAAAAGCACCCCTCAGCTCTGTCATTGCCTCCCCAGAGATAGTCAGTGGGCACTGAATCACCACCACTGCACTGTGCCAGCCCAAGGACAAATAAGCCAAGGCCCCCACAGCCCCTGGAACAGCCGCTAGACCAGGGATGCCTACGGTTTGGAAGCTTCTCAGGAGAGGGAAGAGCAGCCTTCTCCTTGAGCAGGAATCTCCAGTGGAAAAGTCCACAATCTGAGGCCCACCCGGCGGGGTGTGGTACAGGTGCCATCAGCCTGAGCCCTCCAAGCACCAGCCCTGCAGCTCCTGAGTGAATTGGACGCCCCGGATTTTACGAGCTGGCTTGCAGTTCACTAACAGTGTCCTTGAGACTTAATCCCGCTCACTGCCAACGCCCACACGCCCAGCCCTGTGATCTTAGGGTTTCAGGGAAATGGAAAGTCGTTCCTCTTCATGGAAAGGTCAAACCCTTGGACTTGGTTTTTTCCAATGCTCCTTCTGGCTCTCCTACTTGTTTGACTCTAAATTCCTTTCTCCTCCCTGCTGGAAAGTCAGACAGAACATTCTTCAGGAAAGAGAACTTTTAGCCCCGGGGGACAGGGAGAAGAATAACCGAGGTAAAATGAAAAATGGGTGAAAACAGGTACTTTAAAACCCTTGGTACCCGAGGAGCGAGGGACGAATTGCACTGGCCGGCAGCTGTGACCGTGAACTCACGATGCTTCGGTGAGTCATCCAAAGCTGGGAGCTGAAATCAAACTACCGTTTGGTTTTCTCCCCGGGCACAGGACGGGCGCTCCGCTGCATACTGATGGAACACAGCCCTTGCCACCCCCAGCAGCAAAGGCACAGGCCACTTCACGCCCAAGCACAAACAGGTGAGCTCCTTTCCTTGCTGGGTTAATCGTGCTCCGGACCAATTAGACAAGCCACTTCAAAACTTTGCTTCACCGTGTTGGAAAATGTCCTGCGCAGGGGAAAAAAATGAAGTCCTGGGTTCTGCGTGCCCGGTGGACGGCTAAGCAAGTGAGAGTGCTTTCAGAACTCTCCACGCTTTTGTCATTAACCGTGTTTGAGTGTTGGCTTCTTAAACACATCAAACAAATTTCCTTTAAACTGGTAGTTACTGCCTGCCGCAGGGAAGGCTGCAGGCCTCCCACCTCCCAGATGGTTCAACCACAATAAACGTTTGGCCTGTCAGATGCACAACACTGACGAACTAATTGAAATATGCTGCAACAAGCAAACCCAAAATAAATGTGAAATAATTGTTTCCTTACGTGATAACCCGCCGAACTGCCTCCACGTCTGGCTGTCCCTGCTGATTGAATGTTCCCTCTGCTCCGTGAGCCGCACTTATGTGTGGTTTTCAAAGGATTTAAATGCTTTTTTTTTCCAGTGTGATTACCCACGTGGGGAAAATCCTAATTGCAAGAAATGTTTGGTTTTTTTCTCCCTCTTAGGGAAAAAAAAAATGTAAGTGAAAAGTCAACTCTTACAAAGTGCCAATGAAAGCAATTCATGGGTCCTTCAGGGGAACAAAGGAAACGTCCCCAGCTCTCTAGAGCACCATCGAAAGCCAGCACTGACCACACATCCAGACCCACGGGGACCCCACGCTGCCGAGAGGGAGGCTGGGAATGGCCACCTACTTCTACCCCAACACACCAGTCCCTGTTCCCCTCCCTTCAAGATGGCTTTTCAAGAGGCTGTCAAGAGAGATACAGCAAGCTGGGTGTGGTGGCTCATGCCTGTAATCCTAGCACTCTGGGAGGCTGAGGTAGGAGGATCATTTGAGGTCAGAAACTGGAGACCAGCCTGAGCAAGAGCGAGACCCCATCTCTACTAAAAATAGAAAAATTAGCCAAGCATGGTGGTGTGTGCCTATAGTCCCAGCTACTGGGGAGGCTGAGGCAGGAGGATCCCTTGAGCCCAGGAGTTTGAGGTTACAGTGAGCTATGATCATGTCACTGCACTCTAGCCTGGGTGTCTCCAAAAAAACAGAGAGATGGCAGGGAATGGACCACCAGCACCCACTGACAACCCCTCTACCCCACTGAGTGGGACCAGGGGGACCAGGAGGCTGCAAGGCCCAACTCCAATCCCAGGATGACAACAGAGGGAGAAGGCACATACCCCGCCCCACAGCATGGCATGCCAATCAGGCCTGGGAGGGACTCCCAGCTGCCAAAAGAGAAAATTCAGCCCCTCCCCAGGAACTCTCTCTCGAAAGGCAAAAGAAGACCCTGGAGAGAAGAAATGGTGATAATCTGCATGACTGATGTGCCAGCTCTTCAGAGGGCACCCAGAGGGCAAAACACTTTTGGAAACGTTCCACTGAGAGAGCCCAGGAGGGAGAAGGCTGGGATTGGAGAGATGGGGGGCCCAGGAAGCCCCACATTGGCCTGAAACGCCTCCGTAAGGGGATCACTCCTCTGGGGGAAGGACTGGCCTCAGCTCCTCTTAGCAAAGACCAAATCTGTGGCAGGGTGGCCGCCACCCCCTGGTGTGTGAGAGCACAGGTCCCTCCCACCCGTAGGCTGTGGGGAGATGGGTGTCCTTCAGCAGGCAGCAGGCCCTTCTGGAAGAAGCTACAGGAGGGCTGAGCACCTAAGGGACATGCAGCCTCACCCTGTGCTCCCGTCTTCATTCCCCCAGTACCGATGGTGGATTCTGTATTTGTGAATTCACCCGCTCACTAGAATTTATTTGTAATCCCAAAATCAATGCTCACCGTGCTTTCGAGGTCATTTTTGAACTTGTGCAGCGTGGCAAAAAATTTGAGTCACCTGATTTTTTGAATTGCACGTTCCTGGCTGAGGTCGAACAAGGCAACACTCTGCTTTCTCATTCCAGCTGTCGTACTATAAACACGTGTCCTTTCCCTGGTCTGTTTAATGCCACGTTTTTCCCACTTCTGTGCTGTTTGTTGGTGATTTCGCTGTTTAAAATGCCCACCCCCACACCTCCCAACCCACCTAGCGCCATGGTGCAGTTGTGAGCCCTCCTTGGGCGCAAGAAGATTATGAGTGCAGAGAAAATACACGTGTTACAGAGGCTTCGTTCAGACACAAGTCACAGTGCTGCTGGCCAGGAGTTCAATGTTAATGGATCAATAATATGTATTAAATAAGGTACCTTTTAACAGAAACATACATAAGGTTAGGTATGAATCGACTGACGAAAATGTTGTGACCAGAGGCTCAAAGGAACCTAACCCTGCATTTTCCCTAGGAGCACTTTGTATTTGCTAACTCTGTGTTTGAGGCACATACAGAATATAACTACTGCCAATAAAAGACTAAATGATGTACCTATGATGCGTGACGCGCCTGATGCAGACAGGGCATTCCACCCTGCAGAGTCGGCTGCTCCTGCGGCTACAGGTTGGCAAGTCCCCACCACACAGGGAGCTTGAGCTATGAGCTTCTGCTCCGAGACTGGAACCAGCCTGACTCTCCCGGATCCTGCTGTTGCTTGGATAACACTCTGCCTTTGGATAATACTTTGCCCTGCACCCAGGACTCCCACTAATGCCCCAACCTCAACCTCTGACCTCCCTGACTTCCGGGGTCTTCATTTCCACAACAAGGAAGAGAGAGCGCAGGGCAAGGGTGTGGGAGCTTTGTCAAGGATGGGGAACTTTAGCCAGGAGAGAGCGTGAAACTGATTTTTCCATGCTCTTTCCCCAAGGTTGTCGCTTAGGGTTTTGATTTCTCTGTTACCGGAACCCTGCCTGTTGGTTAATTTCCTTTTTGTCCTCTGGCAAGGGCGGTTGTTAATATGAGTAATTTAAGCAAATGCCAGCCTGCCCTTCCTACTGGAGCTCTTTACGTCTTTGGCCATTTAGGAGAGGTTTGTCCTGGTGTTTGGCAGGCGGGGCCCAAAGAAGTCAGTACCCTCTGCCCATTTTACAGGGGTAAAGGACCACTGTACAGGGCTGTGTTTTAAAGAAAGAGATTAAACTGGTCATTAGGGACTTGGGTTCCAGGCTGGCAGAGAGGTTTTAGACAAGTCCCTTCTCTTCTGCCAGCCTCACCCTCTCCTCCTTAACGAGGTGTGGCCCCCCAGCCCCAATATTCTTGGACCCTCTATCAAGGCTATAGATGGTCTGAAAAAGGCACCACCAGGTTCCCCACTTTTATCTCTGGACCAGTTCTCTCCTTTCCCACTAGAAGACCTGTTCTGGCGGGGCCATTGCGACAACCGCAGATTTTAGACTCCAAGCCATACACACCTTTACATGCGCTGTGGGCTAACAAAGCTCACCACTCTTCACGGCCATTCAGATCCTGTGTCTTCCAGGAAGTCAGCCCTGACTGCCTTACCCAGAAAGGGCGTCTCCCCCTCTGAACTCTGCCTTCAAGTGACTCTTATCACACACACCCTGTGTTAGTTGCTCTGGGGACCCATCTCCCTAACTGCACCGTGAGTTGGCTCTTAGGTGCAATGTTATTTATTGTATTCAATTCACTAATCCATATGGTTTTCCAGAAACCTTTTGTGATGACTTGTAAAGAATATGGATAGATTTACACGTAAACACACACACAAAGACAGACAATAAAGGAAAGTAGAAATACATATGCTGACCACGAGAGTGGGCGAATACAGTTGTTAGATGGAATATCAGGTTGTGTGCTGAGCAGCCTGGAAGCCAAGGAGTAGAGGGAAATCATAATCAGTTGGAAAGGGTGGTACAGAAAAAGCCAGGCAGAACCGGGTATAAATCCAGGGAAACTGTGGGCACATCAGTTGACCTCCTTGTGTCTCAACGTCTTTCTCTGGGAAAATCGGGGAAAGATACAACCTATCTTGCAGGGTGTGTCAGGAGCCCTGTGCACACACCGCATGGTGCAAGGTATGCCAACAACACATGTTCTCCTTCCCCAGTCTCCTCTTCAATATCAAAGGAAAAAGCAACCTAGTTTCCCGGGGGAAGGCAAAATTCTAAAAGAAAATTTTCATACAAGTCACCGTGAGAAGCCTTTCACAGAGGGGGGCAGTGCCTCAGATTATGGTTTTATGGTTTTACAGCAAACCAGACCAGGATTTGCCCTGGCTCTATTTGGTAACGTTCCAGGGTACTGACCCAGTAAAAGCGTAATAAACATTCACCAAATGACCTACAGAGAAGCCGTGCAAAGACCACTTAGCTGCATCCGTGTCTGGAGGCAGGAGGTCCTGTTAAGCAGATTTTAGGGTAGTTGTCTGCAAAGTGATTGATCTCTCCTGAGCAAAGCTGACAACTGGCATACAGGCAACCGGCAGCTCATTCTGGATTAATCTTGTGGTTATAAACAGCACTCCCTCCTGCCTATGGCTAAAGACACTGGCGTGATATCGCTACCCTTCCATTAATGAGCACGCAGCCCCTGGCATCTTCTCCAAAAAGAGCAGGGCAGTGATCTTGAAGCACCAGACGTTTCCTCTTCTAATCTCTACAAGTAACTGCACATCCTCCATGACTGGCTTTTCTCGAAGACCAAGTTGGAAAGACTTAACCAGATGGTCTGGTCGGGAGAACATCTATCTGCTTGGTATTAAAACAGGCCTCTAGCTCTTTCTCCCCTCTCTCCTTCCTAAAAAGAAAAGAAGAAAGAAAGAAAGAAAAACAGGTCTCCAGACATGGAGGAGGGCAGCGGGCTCCCTTTAGAGAGAATGTACAAGCAATGAATTGTGGATGAGAAAGGCTCTCAGTGGTGGTGGTCTAGGTAGACCCCTCTTACTATTTATCCAGACATTTCCTGAGTGCCTGCTGTGTCCCAGGCTCTGGGCATACGGAGACCTATGATACCGTAGGGACCCCTCAGAAGCTCACCATCTTGTAGGAAGAAATATGTAAACAGACAGGGGCCAGTCCCCGAGGCAGACAAGTCGAATTGGCGTAGCACAAAGGTACAGGGGACCAACTCCCCCTGAGAAGGCCAGTGACGCCAAGCCTGCCCTCGATCAGCGACGAGTTGATAAGGCATGCAGGTGAGGAAGGACATGGGAACACTTCGCCTCTGACACCTCTGAGTAGGCTGGGAGGGCTGCAGAGTCGAGTATAAGGGATGAAATGGTGGGAGAGGAGGTGGGAAAGGTGGGCAGGGCCCAGATCCCAAAGGACCTTGTATCTGCAGAAGAATCTTCTTTCGGATTCCATAAGGAGCAACCAAGCCCACAAGAAAGCAAGCGACTTAGTTACACTCGTGCAGATTATGGAGAAAACCAGGCTGGAACCCAAGTCTCCTGACACCCGCAGTCCACGCGTCAGCAGCCGGGCAAGGCCAGGAGAGAGAACGGTCCGTGCAGCACCCGCACTCAGTAACCTAGAGTCTGTGCCCGGCCATCGTCCTAGAAGAGGGTGTGCCACGCTGCTCATCTGGCAAGTCACTCCCTACAAGAAAAACAGCCCTTCCTAACTCATTGTGTTCTCCCTGCAGCAGGAGAGGGCTGAAATCTATTCCAGTCCCAGAATACAGTCTCTTAACGGAAGAAAAATAATTTAACGGTCTAGGAATCAGATAAGCCAGGGTCCCAGAAGCAAGCCTTGGCAGGGGCTTCCATCCATGCAGACGCTGACGGCACACAGGGCACTGAGGGGGTGGGGGATGAGACATGACTCAAACTCCACCCGGGAGCTCACCGTCCAGAAGCAGAGATAAGCCCCACACAAAAGTATCTATAAAATAAGGCAGACAGTGATAAGAGTCACACAGGAGATAAAGTGCAGTGGGAGTTCAGAGCAGAAGGAGACCGGTCTGGGGGTTGGGCAGTAGGGAGACTCAGATGGTGGGGAGCATTTACTACCTTCCCGCCTGAGGTGGGGGGGGTCTATCCTATCAGCTCTGGAGAGAGCTGGCAGTGGACATAGGCGCTCAAATAAGGTCTCCTTTGAAGAACCCAGATTCTGAAGGGGAGGAGGCAGGGAGGCCTGCTGTCTGGAGAATGGCCCCAGCCCTTATTTCAGAGGTAGGGAGAGGAGCGTGGGACGAGGAATCTAGGATTTCCAGGTAGGGTCAGCAAGTCAGTTGAAAGAGGACAAAGCTGGAGGACCTGCCTTGAAATGACATTTGCGTGGCATGAACTGTGTTTACCTGGAGTATCCATTTGGGATTTCTTGAGGGGAATTAGTGCACATTTGGGGACACTGAAGTTTCCCTCTCCCCAAGCCACCCATCAGCCCTGCCACCGATAAGAAAGGATGCGAGGTGGGTAGAAGAGGAAGCTGCCCAGCTCTAAGATGAAGCTGGCACCCCCCCCCTTACAACAGGAGAGGGAGACTTAGGACGCAGATGGGCCACACCCCAACCTTGGGCTCCCCCGCACCGCCCAGGCGTGGCCGGGGGGGATGTCGGCTGGAGGCTGGCAGCAGCAGCGGCTGGCCGGGAGCTCTGCCCACCGCGTCCTACCAGCCCCTTCCCCGCCCTTTCACCAAGAACGGGGCGCCGGGCGGGTCCAAGCGCTGCACACACACCTGCCCCTTGCCCACGGTGCCACTTGTCACTCACGAGGTGGGGTGGGGTGGGGGTCCTCCACGCGGCCGCGACCGACGGAAATTCAGAAATTAGCATTTGGGGCACGAATCCGGGGCCAGTGACTGCCCGAGGCCGGCTCGGGCCACCCCCTGAGCGGCGCCCCCACGCGCGCCACCGCCTCCCGCGCCCCACCGCGGGGGGCCGGGCCCGGGTCTCCGCTTTTCCCTCCAACCCGGACGGCTCGGCGCGCTCGTGGCCCGCGGCCTAGGGGCCCTCCGGGGGCGGCCGCCCGGGTCCCCGCACCCAGCACTGCGGGCCCGCCGCACTCGGGCCGGGCGGCCACACACTCACCCCGCTCTGCGCGGCCGCGGGCTCCGTCCTCTTCGGCCGCGGGCTGGGCCGCCGCCGCCTCACCTCACGCCGCCTCCCGGGCAGAGCGGGCCCCGCGGCCCCGCGCGCCCCCGCCGCCTGCTGGCCCCGGGCGAGCGGCCGGGCCCCGGCGGGCATGTCCCGGGCCGTCGGCGGGCGGCGCACGTGCTGGCGCGGCGGCCCTCGCGGCGGCGGCGGCGGCGGCGGCGGCGGCGGCGGCGGGCGGGGGAGCGGACGCGCGGCCGGGCGGCTGGACAGCTCTACGCCGCGGCGCGGCCGTGCCCCGCGCGCCCCAGCGGCCGCTGCTGCCCGCGCGCGCCGGGCCCGCCTCGCATTCCCTCAGTGGCGGCGGCGGCGCCGCCTCAGGCCGCGCGGGGGACGGCGCGGCGGGGGCGCGTCCCTGCCGAGCCCGGCCTGGCCCCGCCGCCTCCGCCGGAAGAAGCCTCTCCGACTCGGGCAGCCCGGCCGGCGCCTCGCCCTCCTCGCGGCGTGCCGGGCGCTGCCGTGCGGGCGCCCGCGAGTCCTCAGGCCCGGGCCCGACCCTGGGCGGGAGGGGGCGCCGCCGCGCAGGTCCCGCCGGGACCTCCTGGCCCCGCGCCCCCGGCCTGTCTGTCAGCACCCCGGGGAATCTCTCAGAGCCGAGTGCACTTGGAACGAGTAGACTTGCGGTAACTGTGGCTCTTAAATAGCTCCATTTCTCAAAAATTTAGTTTCTTAGGAGTAAAATGACGATTCGAGGGGAACAGACTGCAGTAAGGCGTGTGGAATATTGCGGCCGAGCCAAAGGCAGTTAACTGAAGCCCAGCCCCACAGGCTGGATACTTTATCACGGACGAGGGATTTAGAGAAATAGGCATCAAGGAGTTCTTTCCTCGAGACACCACATATGCTCTGGGCTGAGAATGAAAATGCTTGTTGGTCAGCAGGAGCGGCAGTAGTAACGACAGCGGGTATGCAGGAAGCTCTAGTCAGGCCTCAAGAGAACTGGAGGTTCAGAAATTGCTCCACCTTGATGTTCCATCGTGATAGGACTCACCAATTGGAAAGTTAAAAGACCAAGAGAGAGAGTACTTGGTGAAATTTCAAAGAAAACGTCAAGCGTTTTATTTAGTTTGAGCAAGGATGGACTTGTTTGCAAACATCTGAAGCCATGGCACTAAACAGGGCACACCTAAAACCTAGCGATAGTCAACCCATCATTGAGTATCCCCTTATATGGTGGAGGAGACATGGGTGCTTCTCCGGGAAGGACCAGGGCACGCTCAAGTTAAAATGGCCCAAGATGACTTCAGATGAAGCCAGGGAGGGCAAAACCACAAAAGCCTGTTCATCTCCTTAAGATACTGTCAGAACTGGAGACTGAATGGGCCAGGAAAGCCATCATTACATGACTTGCTTCATGCTGCCGGCCTTACGATGACCACACCAAGAGGCAAGTGAAGGTGCCCATCACATACTGATCCCTCAGCTCCTTCCCTCCACCAAGAGGTGCCCTGAGCTC
>VSMD01096891.1:0-13456 GCA_008750895.1 Mirza zaza
CTACACCTAAAAGTGGGCTTGATTCTCCAGTAAATCTTTTACCACTGCCTTGACACAAAGAAACCTTTTTAAAAATAGACACTCCATGAAGTCTTTTGTTCGCATGGTCACACACTGATGCTTAGATGTTCCAATATCTAATATGGCCACAGTAGTCTTGATGACCCAAGTCATTTTTTTCCATCTTTAGAAACCTACATGGGAACAAGCAGATTGAACAGATCTAAAGCTACTGTGTGTGTGAATGAACACTCCCTTTTGCTTCATACCTGAATGCCATACATCTATTTTGGATTGTATATTGTGTTTGTGTATTTATGCTTTGATTCATAGTAACTTCTCATGTTATGGAATTGATTTGCATTGAACACAAACTGTAAATAAAAATAAATGGCTGAAAGAGCAAAAAAAAAAAAAAAAAAAAGAAATCCACCCCACCTATTTGTTTTTGTTGTTGTTGTTGTTGTCACTCTGTTGCTGTTGCCCAGGCTAGAGGAGTGCCATGGTGTCAGCCTAACTCACAGCAACCTCAAACTCCTGGGCTCAAGCAATCCTTCTGCCTCAGCCTCCCAAGTAGCTGGGACTACAGTCATGTGCCACCATGCCCAGATAATTTTTTTTCTATATATTTTTAGCTGTCAACATTATTTCTTTCTATTTTTAGTAGAGACAGGGTCTTGCTCTTGCTCAGGCTGGTCTCAAACTCCTGAGCTCAAACAACCCACCCACCTCGGCCTCCCAGAATGCTAGGATTACAGGTGTGAGCCACCATGCTCGGCCTTCAATTCTTTCAATAAATATGAATGGCTTGAACTCTCCACTCAAAGGACATAGGCAAGCTGAATAGATAAAAAAAATACATAAGGCAAGTATCTGCTGTCTCCAAGAAACACATCTAACCCACAAGGACTCATTCAGACTCAAGGTGAAGGGATGGAAAACAATATTCCATGCAAATGAAAACCAAATGAAAACTGGTGTAACTTTTCTCATATCAGATAACATAGACTTCAAATCAGCAAAAATAAAGAAAGATAAAGATGGTTATTAATAATGGTGAAAGGAACAATTCAATAAGAAGTTATAGCAATCCTAAATATCTATGCACCTAATACAGGTCCACCCAGATTCATAAAGCAAATCCTACTTGATCTAAACAAAATGATAGACTGCAGTGTCATAACAGCCAGGGACATCAACATCCCACTCACAGAACAGAACAGATCCTTCAAGCAGAAAATTAAAAAAAAAAAGAAACAACGGACTTAAACAAGATTCTAGAACAAATGGACCTAACAGATATTTACAGAACATTCTACCCCAAACCCACTAAATATACATTCTTCTCGTCAGCTCATGAAACATTCTCTAACATTGATCACATCCTAGGCCACAAAACATGTGTCGATAAATTTTAAAAAAATAAAAATTATACCATGTATCTTCTCAGACCACAGTGGAATAAAATTAGAAATCAATTCCAACAGAAACACTCAACTCTACATAAAGTCATGGAAACTAAAAAACCGACTGTTGAATAGTTATTGGGTCAAGGAAGAAATTAAGACAGAAATCTGGCCAGACACAGTGGCTCATGCCTATAATCCTAGCACTCTGGGAGGCCCAGGCAGGCAGATTATTTGAGCTCAGGAGTTCTAGACCAGCCTGAGCAAGAGTGAGACCATGTCTCCAGCAAAAATAGAAAAAATTAGCCAGGCATGGTGGCGCATGTCTGTAGTCCCAGCTACTCAGGAGGCTGAAGCAGCAGGTTGAGCCCAAGAGTTTGAGCCCAGGAGTTTGCAGTTGCTGTGAGCTAGGCTGATGCCACGGCACTCTAGCTGGGGCAACAGAGTGAGACTCTGTCTCAAAAAAAAATAAATAAATAAAGATGAAAATCAAAAGATTTCTCAAACTAAATGACAAAGGGGACACAAGTTATCAAAATTTGTGGGATTCAGCAGAAGCAGTCATAAGAGGAAAATTTATAGCCTTATATTCCTATATCCAAAAGACAGAAAGATCAGAAATCTAATGAATTGTCTCAAGGAATTGGAAAAGCAAGAGCAAACCAATCCCAAACACAGCAGAAGAAAAGAAGTAACTAAGATCAGAACAGAACTAAATTAAATTAATAACAAAAATTATACACAAGATTAATGAAACAAAAAGTTCTTTGAAAAGATAAAATCCCTAGGCCTCTCCCTAGATTAACTAGAAACATAAAAGAAAGGGCCCTAGGCCAGGCATGGTGTCTCATGCCTATAATCCCAGTACTTTGGGAGGCCAGGACAGTTGAATTGCTTGAGCTCAGGAGTTCGAGACCAGCCTGAGCAAGTGTGAGACCCTGTCTCTACTAAAAATAGAAAGAAATTATCTGGACAACTAAAAAAAAAAAAATATATATATATATATATATATATAGAAAAGATTAGCTGGGCATGGTGGCACATGCCTGTAGTCCCAGCTACTTGGGAGGCTGAAGCAAATGGATTACTTGAGCTCAGGTGTTTGAGGTTGCTGTGAGCTAGGGTGATACCACGGCACTCTAGCCTGGGTGACAGAGTGAGACTTTTGTCTCAAAAAAAAAAAAAAAAAAGACCTAGATAAGTTTATTCAGAAATAAAAAAGATGTAAACAAATGCTAAAACATATCATGCGCATGGATCAGCAGAATCAGCAGATATTGTTAAAATTTTACTTCATGACTACTTTTCCTTAATTGTAAAGTATAATAATATCTGCAAAAAAGGGGTAGCATCTACAGAGAAGCAAGGATTATTTGTTAATCTTAACTGGGATGCTCAGATGCATCCTAGGTTCATCCCTGAGGTTCAGGGTATAGTAGAACACCAGCCCAAAGTAACTTTCACTTAGGGCCATCCTTAAGTACAATTTCCAAGACTGTCACTCTCTATGTGCAAGAAAATTATTGAGTCAATTCCCAAATAGCCAAAAGATGTAGACTGGAAAAATTAAGAAAAACAAAGAAATCTTCATCTATCCAGAACTCCTTCTACCAAAATTCCTAGTTTCAAGATCTGACTCTACCCTTTGACCATGCAGAAGTTATTTAAACTCTGTATGCCTTAGTTTCTTCATTTGTAAAATAGGGTAATAATAGTGCCCATTTTGTAGGGCTATTGTGAAAATAAAATGAATTAATAAGTGTAAAGGGTTATTATTAATAACATCTGGAATATAAGTACTCAATAAATATTGGACATTATTAATATGTTTTCAAATATAATAGTTAGAAAAGCAAAAGAGCCCTACATTAAGAGTTAGAAGACCTGAGTTCTAAATCCAGCTCTGGTATTAACTCACTGTATGATCATAGGTAAGTCAATTTATCTCTCTTTGGCTTAATTTCCTTATGTATAAAATGAGGTGCTTGGACTACAAATTCTCTAAGTCCCTTCCGATAGTATGATTCCAATTATATCATGTTCTTCATTCTTCATTAAGTGTAAGTTAAAATGAACATATATTAAGTGAGAATCAAGTCTGTTGTTCTACAAACACTTACAAAGGCAGTGCATGCAAATATAAATAAAAAGCACATATTGCCACAGGGGAATTCACAATATAGCAGACAACCTTAAGTATTGTGAGTATCTCTTTACCTGGGGTTTGACCACAAAAGAATGAAAGTTTGGAGCATATTCTGTGGGCTGGAGAAGTTGTACCATAGGTTCTGCTTCCAAATTTAGCTATAATGTGTACTGCACCATTCTAAGAGAAATAAAACCAATGCCAGTTACACAATTAGCATACATTTGCTCTGGCCAGAAGCAAGAATGAGCATGTAGACACAAAGCACAATTATAACAGAAATAGCCCCATACTTCAAAGTATGTAGAGTTAGCGATAAGGAGGATTTATGACATGTTTTTGTATAGGATGAATCAGTCACCCTGCCCAACTTCCACCCTTCCCTTCTTGCTTTAGGTAGAACATTAAATCCGCATTAAAATGCAGTTGACCCTGAGAATGGCAGCAGTCATTTATGCCTTAGAATGAATGCATTTAGTCAGTTCTTTTCTCTGGTCAAAGGGAAGAAAGCATGAGGACAGAATGCCCACCTTAGAGAGAAAAGGCAAGACAAGGAGAAAACTGTAAAAGTCCTGTAATCTCTTGGAACTCATACTTCATTTAAATAATATTTAATTAAATTATATAATTATAATTATAAATAAGCAGATTTAGTAACAAGCATAAGGACCCACTATAAACACACACTTTACAAGGGGAGCCGATGCCCATGGAACAATGGACAGTAGCCAAATTACAGGAGCATCCAGCCAATATGGGCACGGCTGGCCTGTGGATTGGTCGAGAGCCTCAAATCTACTTCACAATTTTTTGCTTAGGGTTGGGTCTAACTGTTACTATTACCAAACTCTACCTCTGCTAATTCAGAAATACAAAATAACACAAAACTCAAACAAATAAATGTCATCACATTTTTGAGCCACATGCTATGGCAAGTACCTTTACTGTGTGCTAATTCTAGGCACTGTTGGGTGCTTTATGTTTATTACCCTATTTGGCCCTCACCATAACACCATGGTGTCGATGTTATTTTTCCATTTTACAAATGAGGAAACTAGGGCACAGACAGGTAAAGCAATTTTCCCAAAAACAGAACATCTATGAAGAGGTTGAACCAGGATTCAAACCCATGTCCACCAACTCCAAAGCCTAAGCTCCTTGTTACTGTATTTTGCTGAATTTGATATGTGTTACTATGAAATATTATCAACAACATATAGGTAGCATTCATTAATTAAAATGTGTCAAGCACCAAATGCCAGGCTGTGCACAGGGAATATGAACATGAGTAACGCTCTACTTCTGAGGAAATTGGAATCCAATAGTTAAGAATAAGGCATAGTAAGATCCCTTGGGTTCAAATGTTAACTCTACTTCTAACTGGTGTGTAAACCTCAGGGAAGTTATTTAATGTCATTCAACTTCAGTTTTCCTATGTGCAAAAGGTAAGAGTTCCTACCACATAGGGTTGTTGGATGGAATCATGAGGCAAATATATTAATATTTAGCATAGTGCTTAAAAAACAGTAGACTCACAATCAACATTGGCTAACATGATTATTTATTGTCACTGAATCGTGCATACTCACGGGAGGTAGTCACAAAGCATGATTATCTTTGACTCCCACTGTCCCTTTAAAATTTACGCAGTGGGAGAAGTACTTCCCCTACACTGGACAAAAGTCTCAGCATCATCTCAACCTTTCCGATTACTCCTAGGTAATAAAAAAAAAAAAAAAAGTGTTCAGGTCACTTTAGGCCATAAAGCTGTCTTAATTCAGAAGTCAGGAAGTGCAGTCTCATGTAAGACGCATATAACTTCTAACCTGAGCTGGTGCTAAATCGTCTCCTGGGAGGGTTTTGCTGAAGGCCAGCCTCATGCTTTGCCCATCCCCAGCTGCCTCCCCAGCCCTCAGCACTTCTGTCCCCTACCTTGTTGATCTGGTTTCTGACCCTGCCAGAGGCAAAGAGAGTGGGATGGAGGAGAGGTAAAGGGGAACAGAAAGTTCTTATTGGTGACTGATCCTCTTTGGGGCCAGCTTCTTGCTTTGGGGGCCTGATAGTGTTGAAAGATGACTCTTTCTAACAATTCCCTGGGTTCTTCAGAGCCCTCGCTACACCCAAAAAAATAGGAATATTTGACTACCCCTCATCTGACAGAAGCAATGCATCTTACCCTGGCTGTCCACCTCTTTTCTCTGCATCCCCAGTCTCCCCTCTGGGCAAGCAATCTTGGGAAGGATTTTAAGTGACTCCAGAATGGCTCAGTCATCCGCATGGCTCACATTTGCTCCAAGGGAACTCTCTCCCAACTAACTCTGGGAGTGTCTCCTTGCTCCTGTCCATAGAGCAGCCGGTCAGCCCCTCCTAATTTGCCTTTTATAATCTCCAAGGAAGATTCAGAAAGCTGCTGTGTCTCCCTAACTACAGAGACAAACATGTTCCCATGGTCACTTTGGAAGCCTTCTGGACTTGATTTGAAGGTAGAAGCACTCTCCATTCTCCTCCTGGGGGACGGGGCGCTCAGCCCAGCACTCTCAAAAGAAATCTTCAAACATGCATATTCCTCTAAATCTTTTGATCCATTTCTTAATAGTCTACGGTGGTTATTTGTTGCGAGCTTCAAGTTGCCATTCCAGGGCTGTATGAGGGACAGCTCTGGGTGCTTTGAGTCACAGGATCGTGCCCCCACATCAATAAACTCTCCTTTACCCACTAAAAAGAAAAGAAAGTAAAAAAAAAGAAATTCTCATCAAACCTCTCTTCCTCTCCACTCTCTTGATCCTTCAATATCTGCAATGTGGGTAAGTATTTTTAAGAGTCAAGAAACTCATGAAAATTTGCATCTTTGGATCTCACTTTGGAATTTCATACTCACTGCAACTTGGTGCGTCAGTCAAAACTTCCAATTTAATATTTGTCTACATTATTTTTATTGTCATTTTTATTGAAATATGAAGCAACTTTCATACAATGGACTAAGTACCATAACATAAATATAAACAAAGTGTTATGGTAATATAGAAGAATCAACATATTTTATCCAGGATTGAAAACAGAAGTTGGACATGGAAGGCTTCACTGAGGCAATGACATTTGAGTTGGGTGTTCAAGGATCCACTTGTGGCCGGGCGTGGTGGCTCACGCCTGTAATCCTAGCACTCTGGGAGGCCAAGGAAGGCGGATTGCTCAAGGTCAGGAGTTTGAAACCAGCCTGAGCAAGAGCGAGACCCCATCTCTACTATAAATAGAAAGAAATTAATGGCCAACTAACATATATATATATATAGAAAAAATTAGCCGGGCCTGGTGGCACATGCCTGTAGTCCCAGCCACTTGGGAGGCTGAGGCAGAAGGATTGCTTGAGCCCAGGAGTCTGAAGTTGCTGTAAGCTAGGCTGACGCCATGGCACTCACTCTAGCCTGGGCAACAAAGTGAGACTCTGTCTCAAAAAAAAAAAAAAGATCTACTTGTTCATTTAACAAATATTTATTGCATGTTCTAAGCAATATTCTAGATGCTCAAGATAGATCTGCAAACAAGACAAAGATCCCTGTTCTCGTGGAGTTTACATTCTAGTAAGAGGTTGGGAGAACAGACAATAAATATAATAGATTATATAACTTGATAGAAAGCGATAAATGCTATTGGCGAAAAGAAAAGTAGGGCAGGAAGGAAAACAGAAAACAGGAAGGAGATTACCAGGGGAAAAACAGTATGAACATAGGCCTAAAAGTTTAAAGGGAATGGCACAATCAAAGAACCGAAGATAACGTGGTGTGACCGGAGTATAGAGCAATATTAAAGAGGTGTACACAGCCCCTGCCTCAGGCCTCATCCCAAGTCAATAATTTGCACTGAGCACCCAGCTATCTGCACATTGCCCCTACCATTTTCCTAAAACCCATGAGGGTTTGCCTTCTGTTTTTATCCCTATGGACACCTAGTAAGAAAAACTACAAGAACTGAAAAAACTGTTCTTTAAAATTTTACTTGAAATTCCATAAGACATTGAGCTGAAAAGGCTTTGTCTATTCAACAACAGTCAAAAAAACAGTTATTAAACACCTATCACATAGTAGGCAATCAGATATGAAAATGTGTGGAGGGTAGATATGTCCATCTGAAACAGCATAACAGAAAAGGGAGAAGCAAGCCCCTCACCTCCACATGAGCCCAGCACGACTTTGGCATACGAAAGGCAGCAGTAGGACCCACTGCTCAGGGCCCAGTGGTGACATCACCTGGTGGAATACATCACAGCCAAGCATTAGAAACAGAAATAAGAAGCCTCGTGCCACTTGCTTCATAGGCAAAGACAGCAGATGAAGACTGAGAAGTAAAATGACAGAGAGTGCAACAAACTAGTGGTCCTACAATAGTGAATTAGGGCAAAAACCAAAGAAATATAAGCTATTCTGCAAATGTGGGTTCATTTCCCACCCTTATCCCAGGTCAACCGGACTTGAGGAAACCCAGCCAACAGCAACAAAGTGAACTGTGGACTGTATTCACCACGACTGTAACTATAATAGCAAATGTATCTTAACAGTGCTCATGAGATGGATCTAATCTTTTTGTTCTTTAAATACAAATCAGAGTCTTCAGGATGGAATTAGCTCCAGGATAAAAGTTTTCCATTGAAATTCTAATCCCAGCCCTTTCGTTGAAATAGCATCAGACTCTCACTAATAAATAAGTTCTTAACTCCTTCCTTTAAGAGGTTGCATAATCAGCTTGAAGACATGTTCCCCCAAAGTTAAGCTTCAGACCCATATACTGTGCCCAAAGACAGCAACTTAGGAAAGAAATTATTTTCTCCAACTTTAAAAATGGGATTTTTCTCTTTTTTTATTAAAAAAGATACATGGAAAAAAAATTTGTGAGTTTATAGCCTGCATTCCCTTTGAAAAGTGGGACTCTGCTGCCCCCTGCTGTCCACTATAAAAACTGCTTCGGGCAGAACTAGAAATCACTAGATCATAGAAGAACAAATTTCTTTTTTTATTTTTTTATTTTTTTTGAGACAGAGTCTCACTTTATTGCCCAGGCTAGAGTGAGTGCCGTGGCGTCAGCCTAGCTCACAGCAACCTCAAACTCCTGGGCTCAAGCAATCCTGCTGCCTCAGCCTCCCAAGTAGCTGGGACTACAGGCATGTGCCACCATGCCCGGCTAATTTTTATATATATATATATATTAGTTGGCCAATTAATTTCTTTCTATTTATAGTAGAGATGGGGGTCTCACTCTTGCTCAGGCTGGTCTCAAACTCCTAAACTCAAACGATCCGCCCACTTTGGCCTCCCAGAGAGCTAAGATTACAGGCGTGAGCCACCGCGCCCGGCCCAAATTTCTTTTTTTCTCTCTCTCTCTCCCCCTCGCCCTCTCATGTCTCTCCTCCTTCCCCCACACACAAACACACCCAAAAACCAAAAATCACTGACATTACTCTAGCTTAGGGGCTCCCCAAACCCTCTGTTTCTAAACCCCATAATTATCTAAACACTGGTTACCTGGATGCAGTGATAAGCACAGTGGAGCCAGCAGGGCTTGAGCACACTGAAGGCTCCACAGATCTGACTCCAGAATCCACCCCGTCTGTGCGCTTCCTGGAATACTCCTTCCACGGTAGCCTTCTCTTCCGTGCTGACAGAGACTCTCCAACCCTCAGCACCCAAGCTTCACTCAGAGCCTGATATCCAACAAGGCCTTCAAACTCAAAATGCCCCAAACCAGGCTTAGCATTTTCCCTCACAAACCAGCCAATACACAGATTTCCTTCAGTGAGCTCGATTTCTTGTAATGGTACTACTATTCTCCATTCCCTCAAGTTAACCACTTCCGTCTGGCGCTCACCGCCGGGAAACCTCGCCCACAGCCCGCACTCACAGTCCTCGCGATAGTTTGTGCTGTGCATTGACGACAAGTCCGTTTTGCTCTTGTGTGATGAGGAAAGCTTGAAAGCACTGAAAGCTTGTTTTACTTTACAGGCAGCTTTACTTGTAATGTAAATCAGAAGAGGTAACATATACATATATGTTCCCGTTACGTTATTTTTAAATCTCCACAATTTTATTTTGATAAATGAAAAATTAGAAAAGTCATATCACAGCTGTCAGCTAAGTCGCTGTGCGCGTTCATCTGTGGCTATTGGCTGTAGTCAACGCTGGTACTGAAGTGGTTAAATAACCTCACAACATCTTTAGTGGTTTTTTCTTCTCTCTCCCTCCTCTCTCTCTCTCACTGGCCTCCTGCATCAAATGAATTGTGCGTACTGCCTTCTTCTATTCACATCTTTTCAAAATTTTTTTATGAGACAGTAGTGTCTCACTATGCTGCCCAGGCTGGTCCAGAACTCCTGAGCTCAAGCGATCCTCCCGCCTCAGCCTCAACATCTTTCAAGCCTGTCACCTCCTCTCCATTGTTACCCAGGTTTAGGCCTTCAGTGGGCTCTGGCCATTTCTGTCTGGAATGTTACACCAGCCTTCTAACTCCAATCTCCACCTCACACCAGCTTGTCTTCACCCCAGTACATCTTAGCATTGCTGGCAGATTTACCTTCCTGAAGTAAAGTTCTGCTCGGGTCACTCCACTGTCTCCCTCTTACCACAGTATATAATTCAAATCCTTTAGTCTGGGCCGGGCGCGGTGGCTCACGCCTGTAATCCTAGCACTCTGGGAGGCCAATGCGGGCGGATTGCTTGAGGTAAGGAGCTCGAAACCAGCCTGAGCAAGAGCGAGACCCCGTCTCTACTATAAATAGAAACAAATTAATTGGCCAACTAATATATATAGAAAAAATTAGCCGGGCATGGTGGCGCATGCCTGTAGTCCCAGCTACTCGGGAGGCTGAGGCAGCAGGATCGCTTGAGCCCAGGAGTTTGAGGTTGCTGTGAGCTAGGCTGATGCCATGGCACTCACTCTAGCCTGGGCAACAAAGCTAGACTCTGTCTCAAAAAAAAAAAACAAATCCTTTAGTCTGGCATGCAAGGACCTCCATGATCTGCCACCAACTGATTCTACTACTGTTCTCAAGTGACCTACGCTCTCATGAGCCACATGAAGCACATGGTGTTCCCTAGAGACAGTACATGATTTTCCTCTGTGCCTTGGTCCTGCTGACACTTCTTCCTTGAGTGCTTTTCCTCTAGCACTCCCATTACCCCAGTTCTTTATGTTCAAACCATATGTATCTTTCAAATCCTCGGTCAAATACCACTTCTTTGACAAAGCCTTCCCTAATTTCAACTGGAATAAATTGTTCTTCCTCTGAAATCTAATCAAGCTATCTGTTCCTTTCTTTAGTTCAAATGAGAAAATATATATTGAGTTCTATTGTGTACAGGAACATGCTCTGTCTGGGCACATTGAGACAAACAAAGATAGACGTGATCCCTGTCCCTTTTTTGTTGTTGTTGTTTTTGTTTTGAGAATAGGGTCTTGCTCCGTTGCCTGGGATAGCCTCCCAAATAGCTGGGACTATAGGAACATGACAGTGTGCCCAGCTAATTTTTCTATTTTTTGTAGAAATGGGGTCTTGCTCTTTCTTGGGCTGGTCTCAAACTCCTGATCACAGGTGTTCCTCCCACCTTGGCCTCCCAAAGTGTTAGGATTACAAGCATGAAACACCACTTGCAGCCCCTATACTTGTGTATCTAACAGTTTAATATTTTTCACTTTCCTATTTGTATTCTTTTTCTGTTCAAGTCTTACTTTTCCTTCCAAACTGAAAATTTCATAAAGGCAGTATGAAATTTTACATTTATGTATATTTCATTCATTTTTATGCCCCTCTCATACATAATTATCTAGCAGAGTGCATTGCATGTGCTTGTTAATAAATATGTGAGTAAATTAATGTAAGTATTCAATGTCATCAGATAGTTGAATTTCAGGGTCATTACTTTCCAAGCTCAAGTAACTGATTGAGAGTCTAACAAATTCTATGGATTTGCTGATTGAAAAAATTCTTTTTTTTTTTTTTTTTGAGACAGAGTCTCGCTTTGTTGCCCAGGCTAGAGTGAGTGCCATGGTGTCAGCCTAGCTCACAGCAACCTCAAACTCCTGGGCTCAAGCGATCCTCCTGCCTCAGCATCCCGAGTAGCTGGGACTACAGGCATTCGCCACCATGCCCGGCTAATTTTTTCTATATATATTAGTTGGCCAATTAATTTGTTTCTATTTATAGTAGAGACGGGGGTCTCGCTCTTGCTCAGGCTGGTTTCGAACTCCTGACCTCGAGCAATCCGCCCGTCTTGGCCTCCCAGAGTGCTAGGATTACAGGCGTGAGCCACCGCGCCCGGCCTGAAAAAATTCTTTATCACTTAAACTATACTAATAACAAAGTTATGAGGCACAAGCTTTGGAATCAGACAGCACCAGGCATCATTTCCAGTGCTGCTACTTCCCAACTGTGTGAACTGGAGTATGAGAGATCTGGGAAAATTGCTCAACCACTCTGAGCTTCAGTTCCTTTATCTGAGTTTGGGTGAGCATTAAATAATAAATGCAAGGCAGCTAACACAATTGTGGTACATCAAGGTTCAACAAATGGAGGCTATTACTATTGTTATTTATTTTTATTGTTTTTCTTTGAATCATGGAATGTCAATACTGTTTCCAATAGCTTGTCACTGTTTTAGTGGTATGCTTGCTTCCTTAGCTTCTGTGACAGATTCTATTGGAAAACTGACTCAAGAGTCATTTCAAACCCTGTTCTTCCCTCCCATCTTCTACAATAGGCAGCTAGGGATGGTTAGGGATGGCCACGTGACCCACTTCTGACTAAAGAGAGATAAGCAGGCGTCTGCTAGAGAATTCCAAGGAAAATATTAGCTTTCTCAACAACAGAGACAGATATGTCTGGGACTGCATTCCCCGCTATCCCTTCTTCCTGCCCTGAATGTAGACGCATTACTTGGAGTTGCAACAGCATCGTGAGATGATGAGGGAATCGCCAAAAGAATTGAGATGCTGACCCAGACCACACTGAGCAGCTGAACCAATACAAGTAGTCATCTATCTCCAGACTTCTTATTATATGTAAAAGTAAACCCTATTTCTTTAAACCAACATACATCAGTTTTTGTTGCTTACAGCTAAACACAATCAAAACTGACTCTCATCCTTCTAAAGTAATGTAGGTTATATGTAAGAGAACATTATAAAAACTAATAATCGCTCTGTTCTTTAAATACTCTTCAATGCATAAAAGTCAAATATGTTATCAAAACTTCATATAGGAGGGGTTCTATAAGTCTAAGAGGGATTCAGACTAAACTAAGAATCATCCTGAAACCCACCTTGAGGGAAGAAGCTACAAGGACCCATTAAGAGAACCTCAGTTGTATTTATTGAGTGTCCACCAACCATTCTAGGTGCTGAGGATCCAGTGCTGAATTAAAAGACAAAAATCCCCTTCTCACGGGACTTACATGGTAGTGAAGGAGGCAGGCGATAAGCAAATTAAATAATTTTAGATAGTGATGAATAAAAACAGGGTAATAGGATAGGGAATGACTACTTGAGAAGTCCTCTCTGAGAAAGTTAAAGTTTAACCTAGCTGAATGATGAAAGAGACCCAGTCATGCAAAGGTTTGAGAGAAGGGCATTCTGGGTCAAGAGAACAATAACCACAATGGCTGTGACACAGAAACAAGTGTGATGTATCACAGGAGCAGAAAGAAGGCCAGTGTACCTGTGGCATAATGAGTAAGGGGAAGAGTGGCAAGAGATGAGATCAGAAAGACAGGGGCAAGATCACATAAGGTATTGCTGGCATGGTACCAAAGTTAGAATCACAGGCAGTTTTTAGAGATGTCACGCAGATGAGACATTAGTGCCTGGCAGTGACCACATGCAGTGTGAGCAAATATTTATGAGCATATGAGGGATACTCGCTGGT
>VSMD01096897.1:0-23600 GCA_008750895.1 Mirza zaza
GATATTTTATCTGCATAACAAAACAACCTTGGCTGGACCAGGAGTTTGAGACCAGCGTGAGCAACATAGCAAGACCCTGTCTCAAAAAAAATACTACCTTTGTTCATCATGGATTTCCTCCACTCACCCTTCCATAACCTGTTGCCATCTCTCCTGAGCTATTTCTTGCTGTAGCTCAGGATAGTATAATATATAAATTACAATTATCTGACCCTTTTTTGATTCTCACAGTTTGTGGCTGCCATACGTATGCACACAAAATGTTTGCATGCCTTTTCTCCTGTGAATCTATCACTGTCAGTTTATTCCAGAGACTCAAACTATGAAACCTTCAGAGGTTAGACGGAAAGGTTTAAACTCCCCTACAGTGTTCTGGCTCCTTGAGAACAAGATGGATTCTACAAGGAAAGGAAAGAGGAGCTCACTGGAGCAGACGTGTCTTGGGGGATGATTTCCCCTGAAGTGAGATGGGATGAACAGGAAACAGTAAATTCCAGAGGAATCTCAGGGTCAGGACCCATTTATCACCTTCCTGGCCAGAGAGAGAGTCTGAGAGTTGATTCTTCTACCTACAGAGAGGATTAATGGGGTTTGAGAAGAGAGTTCAGAATTACGCTGCTTTCAGCAATGCCCTGGAGCATGAATTGCACAGCCAAAAACCCAAGTCAGGCCTCGTGGTTTCCCACTGTATGCATTGAATATTTGTTCTGACCCTGCATGTCCCTCTGCTGCTCCCCCAGGGAGCACCTCTGGGCCAGAGCTCTTGTACTGGGGAGGAGGACAATGGCACACCTCTCTGCCACCCCAGCTTTGGGAGCTGAGTGCTCAGTGGGGGGTGGGGGGGAAGTTGTCTGTTTTGAGCTGCCCTCTCCCCATATGGAGATGTTCCCTTTAGGCCAAAGCAAGGGTCATGGGGCCCAGGACTCATCATCATGGTGCCTTAGTCGGAGCCTGCATCCCTCAAGTGGCGCTTGGCCGGAGGAAAAAGGGAGCCCCACCTCGGGAGCCTGTGCTCGCTGTGCCAAGAATTTATCCTCAACACCAAGTATCTGGGGGCAGGATGAGAAATGCTGACATCCTGCCCCTCCTAGGAAGACAGCCCTGCAGCTGGGAGTGGGGAGTGAGGGAGCCCTGTGCTCTCGTGTGCGCCACTATGGCATTTCCATCTTGCTGAATTGGGAGGGTCAAGGGAAAGTGAGGGCCTTGTTTCAAATATGGCAGACTTGCTGTTCCTGTATTAATAGAATTATAGTAGTTTCTTGAATAAATCTTTCTTCATTTGCTATACATCTTTAGGACCATTTTCAGAGACATTAAATGTTTGCTTTTGTTTGTTTTCTTTTGTTTGCATGTTTGATTTTAATAGTTTTCACCAGTTTCACTGGGAAGCAAGTCTGCAAGGGGCCTCCCGCTGCCATGCTGGAAGTCTCTTGCTCTTTTTGTTTTAGTTTAGATTTTTAAAATAACCAAGCAGTTTTAGATTTACTGAAATGTGGCAAAGATAGTATAGAGAGTTCCCATGTAACCTCCACTCAGCTTTATCTGATGTTAATATAACATCTTACAGTTCTATGGCATAATTGTCAAAGCTAAGAATGAACATTTGTGTAATACTATTTAAAGGAGACGTCCCTGGGTCAGAATGGCCGAGACCCCAAGTCAGCAGAACGAGAGCACATTGCTTGTTCCCACAATTAGCAGGACATCACTTGTTGACCAAAAGAGAGAACTGCTGTTCCTCTGGGAAAATGGCCAAGGACCTGTGGTTTCACATGCGAGCCAAGTGTAGGGGACTGACATAAATTTTCCTAGTTTAAGAATTAAATTTAGTGAGTAATGTATGTGTTCTGCCCAGAGTGTTTAAAAGCAATGTGCTCTGGACAAGGTCCTTGTGATAAACAAGGCTGTTGCCTAGAGGCATAACAAAGGACCTGAGTTGTAAGTAAGGAAGAGCTGCCCAGCCCCACGGCAATGGGGGGTCTGGAGGCCACACAATAAACACATTGTTCCTGTGATTGCTGCTTGAGCCCCATAAGATGGCTGGTTAGTCAATGACGGGTAAGACCCCTAAAGGGAGGGGCGACCTAAGCCAGGTACAGCCTCCAGGGATCAGCCTAAGATCTTAGGGGATCACCCTAAGAGAAGCTGGGGATGAGAAATGCCCCCTGTGGCTACCTTGCCCATCCTTGCTAATCTCAGTCCATGATCTATGCCTGGCACCTAGAGCAACCACCTGGAAATTCTGACCAAGGGGATATCTGCTTCCCTAAGGCTATGTATTCTGGAGTTTATGGCCATTGCTGAAATGCCTGGGTGGTTACATACAAGGAACTAACTTTAATTTTTTAGAGTATAAAAATAAAACTGACCTAGTGTATTATTACTCAAGTCAACCGTCTGTATGTGTGTCCCTGTTTTTCTTTGTGTTCTACATTTGTGTTTTGTGTTCTGTGTTCATCCTCCATCCTGCAAACGGGCCACGACAGCCAAGGTTATCTGTTATCCTGCACACAGGACCAGATGTTGCAGATGACCAAGGACCTGTGGTTTCGCACTCAAGCCAAGGTTGTCTGTTATCTGCACGCAGTACCAGATGGTAGAATATAGAATGAAAACATCTTCTTCTCTTGTGCTATGCAACCAAGCCAGCAGTCTTGTTATTCACAAACGCTATCAAATGTTGAAGGGCATCTCTTGTGCTATGTCTAGAGAAACAGGTGCTGTTGGCCCATAGAAAGTCACGTACTAAAAAGTAGCTGGGAAAATAGCTGGCATGAGAAAATAGCTCTGAGATGCTTTCCCAATTAAACAGTATAAAAATAAAATGACTGGTCCTTTAAGTGCTGCAGTCCTGAACCATCTTTGTGTGTGTGCTTTATTTTTCTAGGGCTGCAACCAATTCTCTTGTGTCTGTGTTTTATGTCTGTGATTTATGTGTTCATCCCCTGTCCTGCAATCGGGCCGTGACAAGTGGCACATCAAGCATGGTCTTGAATCCTGCACAGGGACCGCATCATTTCAGGACGGAGGGACCAAAGAGGTACCCCTTTGGCTTGTTGCAACAAGTAGTTAATGCTTTTCATCTCGCTCATCAGCATGGAGACACTATTGATTTAAAAATATGGACAGTTTGCAGTGCAATCACTCAGGCGTGACTTTTACAGACAGATTCAGAGACAGCTGGCTCAGATAAAGCTGATTGAGATGGAGATGCAGAGGAAGAGTCCCATCCACCGTATTCCTCAGCTCCCTTAATACCTAGAAACGTGGAGGACGAACTGCCAGATGGAGAGCCTCCAAGAAATTCCCCTGAATTACCTATGAGGTCAAAAGTTCAAGAGCTTATCTCTCTACTCAGAAAAAGCAATTTGGCCACAGTGGCAGATCTGCCGCAACCCCACTCTCTTGTGGCTTATCCGGTTCAACCCTCAGCACCACTGGCAGGACCTTCTTTTAAGTTTCCTATAGTCACCCAGGAGCCGGATGATGATTTCCCTCCTGATTTTGTTAACAATCTCCCGCTGGTTCCCAAATCCGGAGCCACTTTCACTTTTCCTCAACCCTCGGTTTTTCCCATCACTCAGCAAGAGTTTGGCCCTGGCCAGTACCCAAATTATCCCCAGGGTGGAGTCAATGTTGCTTATCAAGCTTTGCAATACAAATTTTTTAAAGAATTAAAACAGGCCGTTCAGGCATTTGGCCCACAGTCTCCTTTTGTTACTGGGTTGATTGATGCTTTTTCCAGTAAAAATATCTTACTCCCGTTAGACTGGGAGCGTTTGGAAACGACGGTCTTAGAGAGCCCACAATGGCTGCAATTGTGTAGCTGGTGGGTCTAGAGAGCAAGAGTGCAGTCCCGCATCAATGCTCAGCAGCATCCTCCTGGGCCCACTGAGGATGACCTCACGGGCTCTGGACGGTATACTACTTTGGAGGCACAAGGTGCTCTGGGTGATCCCACCTTATCTCAAACTAAACTGATTTTTTTAAGGGCTTAAAAAAATTAAAACTTCTAGAAATTTGGGACCCTCTTTTGCAAAATCTATGCAGGGTCCGCTTAGCCATATACAGATTTTTTATATCATTTAAAAGATGCTGTACAAAGGAGTGTTAACTCTACTGAGATGGCTTCTCTTATCATCCAATCTTTAGCTGTGAAAAATGCCAATCCAGATTGCCAAAAGACATTGCGTCCTCTAAAAGCTAGTGGCACTTCACTAGATGAGTATGTTCGAACTTGTGCAGGTGTTGGTGGGGCTGCTTATCACGCCACCTTATTAGCTGGAGCTATTCAAAAGGGAAATAATCAGCCCACCTGTTTCAATTGTAGAAAAGTCAAACATATGAGAAAAGAGTGCAGGTGGGGCAAGCAAGATAATGCTGGCCCTGCACCCAGGGCATCAAGGAAACAACCCTCAAGATTGTGTGAGTGATGTAGAAAGGGGCCACATTAGACTAATGAGTGTAGATCAAAATTTGACAAGAATGGCAACCCTTTGCCAACTCTTAATGGTGGAAATTTGGATCAAAATTTGACAAGAATGGCAACCCTTTGCCAACTCTTAATGGTGGAAATTTGGAAAACTTCCCAGGAGACCCTCAGCCTCAGGGCCCCTACAACAATATGGGGCCTCAGTTTCAGCAATACCCAGTGAGCAATGGGATAGCTCATCAACTGAGCAATCCCTGAAAGTTACTCAGCTCTATGCTGCCACTGCAGGGAGTGTAGCGGTGGATCATTCTGTCATCCAGACTTACACTTTAACCCCGCAGGTGATGTTCACAGACTATCCACTCAAGTCTATGGGCCTCTTTCCAAAGGAAAGGTTGGATTAGTAATTGGAAGAAGTAACTGTGAACTTAAAGGCATATTTATATATCTGGGAGTAATTATTGATCCTGATTATACTAGAGAGATTCAAATCATGGTTTCTGTCTCTCATACCACTCAAATTTTTGCAAAAACTCAAATAGCTCAACTTTTGCTTTTGCCTTTTGCTCCTTTTCCTGCAAGAAATGCCAGCCACAAAAGAGGTTTTGGCAGCACAAGAACAAAGGTGTTTTGGAAAACTCTTGTTCAGGGTTCCCAGCCTGTCCTTAACCTTACTATTGCTAGCCGCTCCTTTGAGAGTCTAGTGGATACTGGAGCAGATGTTTCTATCATTAGTCTTGCTCAATGGCCTCCTGACTGGCAAAAGGTCTTAGTGCCCACTGTTCTTTCTGGGTTAGGACAAGCTCAATATGTCTATCGCAGCAATGATACTTTTGACTGTGTAGGGCCAGAAGGCCAAACAGCTTCTTTACAGTTCTGTATCACTGACATTGCTGTGAACCTATGGGGGCAAGATTTGCTACATCAATTTAGAGCTTTTATGACTATTCCCCATCTTTCCCCTAATGTTAAGAATATGATGTTAAAGATGGGATTTAATCCTAATCAGCCTTCAAAAAAATCCACTTCTTTAAACTAATTGCCACTGCTCACAAGATCCCTCAAGCACTTCCACTTCAATAGAACACAGATAAACCTGTGTGGTTGAGCAGTGGCCTCTGACAAAAAAAAGCTTGAGGCATTAAAAATACTGGTGGCTGAACAGCTTAATGCTGGACATATTGATCCTCTACTTCTCTTTGAATTCTCCCACTTTAGTTATTAAAAATAAATCTAAAAAATGGCAATTTCTTATAGATCTTCAGGAGATTAATAAATGTATCCAACCCATGGGTCATTTGCAACCTGGCCTGCCCTTCTATGATTCCATCTGGATGGTCTTTGATGATCATAGATCTTAAAGACTACTTCTTTACTATCCCCCTACAGCCTTCAGATTGTGAACGTTTTGCTTTTACTATACCTGAATATGATAATGGCCGCCCCACTGAAAGATATGAGTGGCAGGTGCTTCCTCAAGGCATGCTAAATAGCCCTACTTTATGCCAAGAATTTGTTGATCGAGCCACAAATCCTGTCTGTATTCAGCACCCTGATGTTGTGTTATACCATTATATAGATGACATTCTCCTTGCTGCTCCATCACAAGCTTTGCATGATGCTGCCTTTGCTGATCTGCAGGAGCACTTTAAGCTTTATATATTGGTTATTGCCCCTAAAAAGGTTCAAACTACCCCGCCCTTAGATTACTTGGGTTAATGGCTTTCAAAAACACAGATTCAAACCCCAAAATTACAAATTTGGAGATATAATCTTAGGACTCTTAATGATTTTCAGAAATTACTTGGAGATATTAATTGGCTCTGGCCATTGCTTGGTATACCTATTTATCCATTGCAACATCTGTTTGCTACCCTCCAGGGTGATTCTGCCCTCGACAGCCCCGGATCTCTCATGCCACAAGCAAAACAAAAATTACAATTTGTGGAGCAGCGTCTGAGTTCTGGTTTCCTTGCCTTTTTTGAACCCTCATTCCCTGTTATACTGTTTCTCTTTCATACTTTTCATCCCCTTCTAGATGTCTAGGACAGACCCACAGGATTCTTAAATGGACATTCTTACCAAATCAACAGAATAAAAAACTCTTAACATATGTAGATAAACTTGTCCAGCTAATCATCAGAGGTTGCCAGTGATGTCGTCAACTCTCTGGACCAGATCCCTGTAAAATTGTTACCAGTTTAAGTTCTAAAGATATTCAAACTAACTTTGAATCTTCTACTGCTTGGCAGGTGGCTTGTGCAGATTACATTGGCAGCTTCGATAACCATTACCTCCCACATAAGCTGTATTTGTTTTTGCAGGTACACACAGTCCTCCCGTTCTCCCATCACTTTCAGTCCTCTCCAAGGGTCCACTTTTTTTACAGATGCTTCTAGTTCTCAAAAGGCAGGTTATTGGAGTTCTACAGCGCAGAAAGTTGTTACTTCTCCTTTCACATCTGTGCAACAGAGTGAACCGTATGCAATATGCTTGGTGGTGCAAGATTTCCCTTCTGAGCCTTTAAACATTGTCAGTGACTCTCAATATGCTGTTTATGTTACTTCTCAACTTCCCACTGTTTACCCGCTTAACCCCCAAACGACTTTACAATATTTGTTCTCCCATTTACAGACTCTCCTCCAAGCTCGCCACTTTCATATCTTTATTGTGCATATTCGATCTCATTCTGGATTACCAGATCCTTTGTCTAAAGGCAATAAAAATATTGATTCTCTTCTCGTTGTCCCCATTCAAAAAGCCCTTACTGAACATGCTCTTCACCATACTAAAGCTAAAGGCCTCCAACATCGTTTCTCTCTGTCCCATAAACAAGCCCATGCAATAGTTCGTTCTTGCACTTCCTGTGCTCCTCTCACCCTCCCTTCCCTCCCACCTGGGTGCAAGCCATGTAGATTACAAGGAGACTATATTAGGAAAATGGATATTACTTATGTTGCCTCCTTTAGATGAATCCGTTATGTCCACCACACCATTGACACTCATTCTCATTTTCAGTGGGCCACGGCCCAAAGTTCTGAAAAGGCTGATACTGTCATTACTCACCTTTCTTCTTGTTTTGCAGTCATGGGACTTCCAGAAATTCTTAAAACTGACAACGCTCCTGCGTATACCTCCTGCAAACTTGCTGATTTCCTTGCTTTGTATTCTGTCCGTCACATTACGGGCATTCCCTTCAATAGCTAAGGTCAAGCGATCATCGAACATGCTAATCGCATCCTTAAACTTCAGTTACAAAAACAAGAAGGGGGAGTCCCAGAGTCTCCTCATCGTCACCCACTTCCAGCCCTCTTTACCCTCAAATTTTTAAATTGTTGTCAGGCATTAAACTCCTCCACAGCGGACCGTCATTTTGCCTCTCCGTCTCCCCCAACAGAAAGAGTCTGTGACCCCGTGTATGTTTCTACACCCACAGGGGAGTGGGTGGAGGGCGAAGTTCTACAATGGGGTCGGGGCTACGCTTATGTCTCCACAGAGCGAGGCTGTGAGTGGGTTCCCGCGAGACGCGTTAAGAGAAGATACAGCAAAGAGAATTCACACCGAGGAGTTCCTCAAGAAATTCAAGAGCCTGTCAGTAAAGGCTCGGAGTTCAACACCCAGCACGATGCGTGCAGTCCCCCCAACTTGGGGTCAGCTCAAAAAGTTGACTCAAAAAGCAAAAATGATTGTATTCCAAGCCCAGCAGCCATGTAACCTGAGCACCGTGTTTTTAGCCATGCTGGCCATAGTCACTTGCCAGGTGGGGCTAACGAATTCCTCACCTGTCTACTGGGCATATGTGCCATACCCTCCTTGGTTCAAAGCTGTTTCCTGGGAAGAGCCTGAAGTTCTGGTTTATACCAACGATTCTGACTGGATGCCGGCCCCCTATCAGTCATATTCATTACACCCTAGTGAGGAAGGTTGGCTGGTCTCTAATTATCAATTAGTGCAGAAGGATATCCCATTTGTTTGGGGGCAACTGCTCATTGTCTAAATATTTCTCATGAAGCATGGGGCCTGCAGTATGATACCTCATCTTTTGCAGCCCTTACCATGCTCTTGTCAGTAAGGGGACTTAGGGGTGTGCCTTATAATGTATCTAAAGGGCAGTCACTATTGCCTCTTTGCTCCATGCCTCACATCGAACCTCCGTTGTCTCATATAGAATGGAGTTGATGTAGAGGAAAAACTTTAAAATTGTTACATGATCGTCCCAAAATTGTAGGTAGGAGTCCTCATGGTGACTTTCATGAAAAGTTCTCTAATCATTCCCTTCAACGGCATTGGGAGGGAAACCACTTAAGTGCCACTGCCAACAAGACCATTGTGTGGCATGATAAAGGCCTTTCTCCTCCTCAGGCCCACCTGTTGAAAACTCCACACATGCAAGGACAAATATGGAAATTGTTGGCATCTGGAGAGCACATCAATATTTGGCTTGGTAACATGTCTTTTAATAATTCTGCAGGTTTACAGGTTCATCTCCACCATAATCTTTCATGGTCTCTTCTAGCCTGTGTATCCTATCCCTAATTATTGTTGATGGGTTCAATTCAGTGAAACGAGTCCACAGGACAAGTCTCTTGCCTTAATAATTGCTCTTTATTTAGTTGCCTTAATCATACCTCTTAGGCAGGATTTAATCCCAGTGCCCACAGTTTATATATTCTAAAATCTAGAACGGAGCTGTGGCTTCCTGTTAACTTGTCCCAACCTTAAAGTGAGTCAGCCATGATCACTGCTCTTCTTAATAAAATAACTTCTTTGACCCACAGAGCCAAGAGGGCAATTGGTCTTATAGTTACTGCTGTTGCAGGTTTAATTGCCATTGCTGTCACTGCCGCTACTGCAGGGATGGCATTGCAGCACTCAGTGCGGACTGCTGATTTCATTCCCAAGTGGGCATGAGGACTCTCATCGATTGGGGCAACATCAGCAGGAGATTGATAGTCGGTTAGAAGGAGAGATCCTCCATTTACAAAGCACTGTTCAGTGACTTGGCGATCAAATTCAGGTTTTGACCACTCGATCATTCCTTCAGTGTGACTGGAACTCTTCTAAGTTCTGTGTCACCCTATCCCTTTTAACAGCAGTAAACATTGGCAGGCCTTGTGGCACATGCTGACTGGAAGTCGCAATTTGACTGGTGATCTCCAAAGTCTCGAGCAAGAGATTATGAGCACCTTCCTAGAGAATCTTTCAGAGTTTAACAAAAATGAATTTTTCCAAGGTCTAGCCCATAGGCTGGCACAAGCCAGCCTGATTACACAGTTAAAGACATTATTTAGTGGAATAGGAGTTAATGTAGGATTTTTAGGTCTCTTAACCCTTTGCGTTTTCTTAGTCTACAGATGCTGGTGCTACCACCGAGTAAAAAAAAAAAAAAAACAACAGTCTCATGATATCATGATGGTTTTTCAACATATCCATGCTCAAAAATAAAACAAAAAAGGGGGAGATGAAGGAGACGTCTCTGGGTCAGATTGGCCAAGACCCTAAGTCAGCATACGGGAGCCCATTGCTTGTTCCCACAATTAGCAGGACGTGGCTTGTTGACCAGCAGAGAGAACTGTTCCTCAGGGCAAATGGCCAAGGACCTGTGGTTTTGTAGGCAAGCCAAAGTTGTCTGTTATCCTGCATATGGGACCAGCATTGCAGACGGCTAAGGTTTCGCACATGAGCCAAGGTTGTCTGTTATCCGCATGCGGCACCAGACAGTAGAAGATAGAATGAAAACATCTTCTCTTGTGCTATGCAACGAAACCAGGCATCTTGTTATCCACAAATGGTATCAAACGTTGAAGGGCATCTCTTGTGCTATGTCTAGAGAAACAGGTGCTGTTGGCCCGTGGAAAGTCACGTACCAAAAGTAGCTGGGAAAATAGCTGCGAGACACTTGCTCATGTAAGATACTGGGCTATAAGGAACAGACACCTTCCAGCTGCTGTTTACTGCTTAATTGCCTACCGCAAGGCATCATGAGTATATTATGGGATGCAGAGGAGAAAGACAAAGAGAGCGGAAACCTGAGTCTCTCAGCTAGGACCCGGAACAGGTTAGGGCCTATCAGGGGCAGGCTGAAGTAATAAAAAATAAAAAAATCACTGTGGGGGTGGACGCTTGACCAGTATGTAGGTAGCGAAGTTATAAAAGGGAGGAGGGTCCTTGCCTGGGGAAGAGGCCACTGCGCTGGCACTCTGGGGGCTCTGACCCTAGCTCGAGCTAGACAATAAAACTCCTGTTGGTAATTACAGCCTCGGTGACTCTGTCTCTCTGTCCTGCGGCCTTGCCAATCCCGAGTATAACACTCAATTAAACAGTATAAAAATACAAACTACTGGTGCTTTAAGTACTGCAGTCCTGAACCGTCTTTGTGTGTGTGCTTTATTTTTCTAGGGCTGCAGCCAATTCTCTTGTGTCGGTGTTTTATGACTGTGTTTTACGTGTTCATCCCCTGTCCTGCAATCAGGTCACGACACTATTAACTAAACTACAGATTGTATTTTTTTCCACAATGTCCTGTTACAGGATCCATTCCAGGACAGCATGTTTTATTTAGCATTTAATCATGTTATATCTTAGTCTTTTCCCATTTGTGACAGTGGCTCTGTAGTTTCTTGTTTTTCTTGATCCAGGCACTTTTGACAAGTCCTCATTAGGTATTTTATACAATGTCTTTTAACTAGCATTTACCTGTTTTTTTTTTTTTTTTTTAATGATTAGATTAGAGTTGTGGGTTTGGGGGAAGGACATCGGAGTGGCAAAGTGTCCCTGTTGCATTATACTAGGCGGTACAGGATGTCCACACAAATGATCCCTAATGGTGCTAACCTTGATCACCTGGTGAGGGTGTTATCTGCCAGGTTTCTCCCATGGAGTTACTGCTTTTCTCTTTCCACACTTGGTCACTAAGTTCAGCTAACTCAATGGGAAGGGAATCTAACTCCACCGCCTGAAGAAGGAGTATCTACATACTCTATTTGCAATTATTTTTTAGGAAGATTTGCCTCAACTCCCTCTTTATTTATTCAAGAGCACTATTAATTGTTGTTTTATTTTTTAAAATCAAATAAATATAAACATGTCTCATAAGATAAACTTTGTGTTTTGTTCACCTTTGTTCACCTTTCATATACACGGAGTGATGAAGGGGAAGCGAGGCTCTGGGTAATGTTATGCAGTGATTGTCTGAGTCGAGGCAGGAGGGCCAAGTGCCTTCAGAGAGTGAGAGAGAATGAGTCTGAGTGAGAATGAGTCTGAGTGAAGCCTGTAGGGTGAGAGGGAAGAGGATACAGGCAAACACTCACTTGTCTGTGCCTATTAGAGGCCCAGTCAGGAGCCCTTTCCCTACCTTTCCTGTTGCTGGCAGAGCTGCTTTCTTCTCACAGAGGCTAAAAGGCCAGACACCTTGGTGGGGACATTGCCTCAGTCTTGCACAGAGTGACTAGACAGAACATCTACTGTGGTGCTTCCGGAAAAATTGTCCTCCCTGGTAAGAAAGAACCTGTGCACAATTGGAAGCTTCATCTGTACTTTCCTTTTTTCTTTAGACATATTGAATAAGGTCGTGGTGTGCAGTGGTGTTGCCATCTGTGAGCAGTGGAGGAAAGCCAGTACTCTGAACATAGTATAGAGGTTGATTAGAAAAAGCCCCGGATTCTTCCTGACATCTTAAGGCACTGAACAAATCCTGGAAATTTCAGGCCTCTATTTCTGTGAGATAATTAAAAACAAGCAAATCCTTAGCGATTAAGTGATTTATAGATAAATAATCTGCATCTTGCAACTGAACACTGTAGTAAGGGCAAATACAAACAAAAAGTAAGTGGGTTAATTCTGTTAAAAAGAGGAGAGATGCACCCCCTTCCTTAGAGCATTTTCATTAGAACACTTGTTGTTGTAAATTCTTTCTCTGCCCCTTTGAAATGTATGTAATTCTTGTTAAAAGCCTCTGGCCAGTTTTACAACCCAGAAATGGCTTTCTCAAAGGTCTGGGAAACAACTCTTGAAATGCCAATACCAAGGGAGTTATACCCCCATTGCTGAGTTTCCTAGGAGGGAGGATAGGAGCCTAACTGGCTCCAAGTGCCAAAACTACCTGAGGTCATAAAGAAGTGAGAAGTTTCTTTTTCTTTTTTCTTTCCTTTATAGAAAGCCAATTTAAAGTAACTCAGATTGTCATTCCAATAACCAAGTAAATTTAGTATGAACTATACGTAACAACTGGTCCTGTCATGATTTTTCTCTCTTTTTTAAGAGTTTAGAAACAGGGAGCTTATCTTTATTTTTCATTTAATTAAAAAAATGGAGAAATATTTATTATAGATGATAGTACCAAAGGATGAAGTGCCAAGTAATGTCTTTAAAACATAGATACACATGCATTAATATTCAAATAATTAAAATTAACCCAATAAGGTATAGTTTATTTTTATCCCACTGCTCTGCAATTTTATTTAACTCACTGCTTGAACATGTTTAAAAGCAAAATAATTAAAGCACTGGTTAAATAATTTTCTGATTGTGCACCGGAAATGCTTCTATGACAATTTATAGTGAACTGGAAAACCCATGATCATTACATTAGAGAGGCTGCTACAGGCTTCCTGATTCCCAGGGGCAGAGCACCTATGGTACCTTAATCAGGTACCATCAGGTAGGTCCCATATTTGGGGTTTGGTGACATTTATGAAACGTATTAGGTTCCTAGGGCTGCTATAAGAAATCACCACATACTTGGCAGGTTAAAACAACAGAAACCAAGGTCCACACTCCCTCCAGAGGCTCTAGGGAAGGTGCTGTTCTTTGCTCCTTCTAGTGCCTGGTGTTGGCCAGCTTCCTTGGCTTGTGGCCACCTCACTGCAATTTCTGCCTCCACCTTCACATTGCCTTCTCACCTGTGTGTCTTCTCTTCTGTCACTCGCACAGACACCTGACATGGGAATTAGGGTCCACCCTGATAATCAAGATGATCCCTGTTGTGGCTACTTTTTCGCTCCTGAGCACGGTAGGGAAGGAACAAATAATTACTAGAAACACATAGTGTTTAGAGACAAAGGGAGAGACTAAAACCTAAAGGAGAAAATGGCCTCCTCAGCAAAGTTCCTTCCATATTTATTTCCAAGGACACGTGCAAAGGGTCAGGGTCATTTGTTAATTTCTTGGACAACTTCCATTCAGGAACAACTTCCATTCCTTTACACAGCAAACAAGCAGCTTGGGGCAGGCGTTTTCACCTGACTCTTCATTCACCTGCTCATGTTCTTTCCATCCATCCATCCATCCTTTCTTCTAGGCCCAGCCCCCACAGATCCCCTCATCTCAAGATCCTTAATTACATCTGCAAAGACCCTTTTTCTAAATAAACTCACAATCACAGGTTCCAGGGATTAGAAAGTGGACCTATCTTTTTGAAGACCACCATTCAACCCTCTGGCCTGCCCACTGGCCCTCCAAAATTAGCATGTCTCATGTGCAAAATACACTCGCCCCATCCCAACAGCCCCAAAGTGTCAAACTATTACAGTATCAACTTTTAAATCATATCTCAATAACATTAGCTCGAAAGTCCCAAATGCCATCATCTAATCATGTAAGTCATGTATGGGTGAGACTGGTTATGAGCCGTCCTGTGACAAAATGGCCGCCCATCTGTGCAACTATTAAACTAGGAAACAAGCTGTCTGCGTCTAAAATACAATGGAACAGCCATAGGATAATAGTGATAAATATTCCTATTTCAAAAAGGGAGAAAATGGAATGTAGAGTGGAGTCATCAGTCCCAGGGTGCAGAAAAATTCAGCAGAAAAAGTTCCATGAGGTTTTAAGCCCTCGGAATAATACTCTGCTGTTTGATACCAGACACCCATAGCTCCATCGCCTGGGCCCAAGCCTGTGCGGTCTTTTCATGTTCTCTTTCTGGAGGCTTAATTATTGTTAATTTTGATAACATGTGTGTATGTAAGTGGTTGTATCTGCTTGATTATGCAAAAGGGCGAGGGTTTTTTTTTTTCTTCCGTGTTTGTAATGTATTGCCTGAGATGTGCATCACATTCTGGTTTGACGTTTATTCAATAATAAAACTGTTTTCTTTCTCTGCTACCTTCGTGAAGAGGTTTTCTGGGTTGGGACATTTTGTTTTGGATTCTATGATCCCCGTATGAGTGACCACACCCGAGCACAGCACTCTCTCCTTCACCACCTCAGAGCACTTGCTGCTACCACACGTCACCTGACTCTGTGGCGAGGTCTTCTGGGTGAGAAGATTGTGTTTTCAATTCTATTCCTCCCGCATGTGTTCCCTGTCTAGAAGAATCCAATTCCAAATGACTTTGAAACTTCTGTATTTGCTAAGCAAATAAATACGTGGGCTGATGCGACTGAGACCGAAAATGCAAGCTCATTAGAGCCCACACACACACGGCCTGTGGGGGCGCGGGCCTGAGAGCTGCGGGCGCCACCGCTGCCAGGCCCCGCGGCCAGGTGCGCGCGCGGATGTCGCGGACGCCGGCGTGCAGCCGCGCGCTTCAGGGGCTCCCGTGGTGCCCCGCGCGCCCCTGCGCCGGTGGAGACGACCCCGAGGTGGGGGCGGGTCGGCGCGTGTAGGTTGAGGTTATGGTGACGCACCCCGCCGCGCTCCTGACGTTGGTTTATATTCACCCGCACGCGCATCTGGGCACTCGCTAACTGCGCACACACCTGTGGATTTATGGGTTTGTTCTCGCGCCCTCTCAGGCCCCCTAGCTCCTCAGCCTCTCCGCCCCCAGTAGCCACCTCAGCGCCTTTTCAGGTTCCCGCCTGGTCCTGACTCCGCCCCCTACCGTCCCATTGGCCCAGCGCTCGGGGCCCAGGAGGAAGTTCCCATTTCTGTCTTTTCTATTGGGCATGCTGTCGGTGGCGTCACAAATTTCATCCAATGGGAATCAGTCAGGAACTACCGGCTCAGCCCCCCAGCAGCAATGGTCAAGTCAGCTTGCTCTGTCAAAATGAATGATCTATCTTTCCTCCCATTTCTGTCTCATTTCCTCCTTCCTCAGAGTCCTGCAGGAGATTATCTAAATGGCTCAGTGTAGGCTGTGTGGCTACTTGCTGTGCTAGGGCAACAAGGAAGATCTGTCCATCTTGTAACACAAAAAAAATGGGGGAGAGGAAATCCTTCCCCACTGATAACCATCATGCTATCAAAAGGAGGTAATGGAGTTGAAAAGCAAAAAATAAAAGATCCCACAACAATCATAAAATTCATAAGGGGTATTCTACCTTTTAGGGAAATTGTGGCAGGCTTCACTTCCAGATTGCCTTTACTTTGCTCATACAGATAATAGAGGAGTTGGCAGATGCCTTGACTTACTGCCATGATAAGAAAGTGATTCACAGGGATATCAAGCCAGAAAACCTGCTGCTGGGATTCAGGGGTGAGGTGAAGATTGCAGATTTTGGCTGGTCCGTGCACACTCCCTCTCTGAGGTAGGTCTGGTGGTGGTGGTGGGGTGGGCCCTGAGTACTACTAAGGAATGATCCATTTTAATTTATTCCACAAATAAGACCTGGATACAAACCTGGGTTTATATTTGAATGTTGCTTTTTTCAAATTATTATTTTATTTTTAAGTTTTATTTTATTTATACGTGTTTTAGAGACAGGGACTCATTCTGTCACTCGGGCTGGAGGGCAGTGTGGTGACGTGGTCCGATTACAGGACGGGGGATGACACAGAACATAAAATAACAACACAGACACACGTGGACATGACAGTGACTCGAGTGACCAATGCACCGGTTGCTTTATTTTTATACCCCCAGACCCAAGGTTAGTTCCTTGTACGTGAGCATCTGAGCATAGCAGCGATATCAGCCAATTCTGGAGTTGTTTCAAAAGGGAAACAACTTCCCATGGTCTCAGACCTCAAAATGGTTACTAAAGTTAAGGTGCCAGACAGAGTTCAAAAGCCAAGGCCGAGATAGGCAACATAAAACGATGCAGCCATTTGAAGCGCTTCTTGGTCTCAATCCCAGGCAGCGGCTCCTTCCTGGCCCCCACAGTTGTGCCTGTTTTAGGTCGCCCCTCCATGGGAAGTCTTACCCGTCATTGACTACCAACCATCTATCGGGGGCCAGTTCTTGGGAGAGTTCTTCTTATTCTTGTTCTGATGGCCTCCAGACTTCCACCCCGGGGGCCCTCCGTGTGGGAGTTGGGAGCATTTGCTTATGTGCAACAACTCAGGCCTCTTATCAAGTCACAAGGCAGCAACCGTGTCTGAAGAAAATGCTGACTACTGCTGCATCAGGCAGCACACGTACATTACAGGCTGTAGTGAATGATTACTATAAGGCATAACACCAGAATCAGCCCCCAACAGTGGGGTGATCATACCTCACTGCAGCCTTGAACTCCTGGCTTAAGTGATCATGCCTCAGCCTCCCGAGTAGTCGGGATTACAAGTGCATGCCACCATGCCCCACTAACTTACTGCCCAGGCTCCAAATCTTTCTTGATGCTGAGAATATCCTGATGGAACCATTCTGGACACACGTGGACATGACAATGACTCGAGTGACCAATGCACCAGTCGCTTTATTTTTATACCCCCCAGACCCAAGGTTAGTTCCTTGTACGTGAGCATCTGAGCATAGCAGAGATATCAGCCAATTCCGGAGTTGTTTCAAAAGGGAAACAATTTCCCATGGTCTCAGACCTCGAAATGGTTACTAAAGTTAAGGTGCCAGAGTTCTGGATCATAAGCTAATTAATTGTATGAATAATCCCAAATAATGGATTTAGCTGGTCCTGGTACTTGCCTTCTCTTAACCTTGGTCCATTTAAAAAGTCTGTCTCCAAACCCCTGTGCTCAGGAGAGGACTGTCCAGGATGTCCTAAGGTCTCCCATCTCACTGGAAGCTGGAAAGGAGGATTTCCCTCGGTATGGGCTTCTGCTCAGTGTTCCCTTCTCTGCCTTCCTCTAGGAGAAAGACAGTGTGTGGAACACTGGACTATTTGCCTCCAGAAATGATCGAGAGGAAAACATACGGTGAGAAGGTGGATCTGTGGTGCATTGGGGTGCTCTGCTATGAGCTGCTGGTGGGAAATCCACCCTTTGAGAGTGCCTCCCACAATGAGACCTACAGACGCATCCTCAAGGTGGGATGGTCACACTTTGGGCATCCGTGGGGGAGCTGGTTGGCTGCTGGGCCTGTGGGATCAGGGCACACACACAAGGTTGTCTACTAAGGTCCAGAGTGCCTTGGAGGGACTCAAAAAACCGGAAAGAATATTGACCAAGAAACTAACCAAACTTCTTTCTTCTCTCCTGGCTTCACCAGGTAGATGTGAAGTTCCCCCTATCAATGCCTTTGGGAGCCCAAGACTTGATCTCCAAGCTTCTCAGATACAATCCCCAGGAGCGGCTGCCCCTGGCCCAGATCCTGAAGCACCCCTGGGTGCAGGCCCATTCGCGGAGGGTGCTGCCTCCCTGTGCTCAGATGGCTTCCTGAGCCCTGTCTGCCTCTGTTCCTTGCTGTTTGTTTAGGGAGCTCTCCTGGCGTTGCTACCTCATCTTTCTTCTTTGTTTCTTCTCTTATTAAATTAGCATTGTGCATCTTTAAAAACCTGAATAGTTTTGCACCAGGTCTTTATAGTTGTGTGAGTTAGTGTGTGACTACACTAAATCTTAATTTCTTGTCGAAACCCTTTCCCATGAGAGTTGCCCAAGATTCTCCTCCCCTGGAGGTGGTGACTTCACTCTCCTTGAAAACTACTGCCTACTTTCTTGCAGATAAATGCCCTGAGGGTGCATAGCCTGTCACCTATCACAGTGGCTCTGTGACTCAACTATTCCCCATGTGTAAAACAGGGCTGTCACCAACACAAGGGTCCACTCTCTTTGTACTGACATTCAACATGCTGCTGTTTCTGAAACGTTTTCCTGCACATCAATGCCACTGAATTCTCAAATGAATCCACTAGCACCTCAGTGTTGTGTCATATCTGATTGCATCAGAATAAGTCATCCCTATAATAGATACAACTCACCTCTTCCGAAGTCACACTTTGCAGCAATTTGGGGAGTCCTCTTCCAACCTTCCACTATAACCTCCTGTCAGTTTTCTGTGGCAGCCGCTCCCTGCATTGATTGCAATAAGCTGACTGCACCAGAGGAAAGATCCAGATTCCTCAGCTGTGAGCTCAAATATGTTTTCTGCTCAATGCAGCCACTGTTGTCACCAATGTTTCTCTTGACTGAAAACACTTCGTATGGAGTTTGCCTTGTTGATGTTACTCTCACCGGTATATTCCACAGGCTCCTATCATTGGGAAATGTCCAGCAGATATAGGACTGATTTCTATTATAACCAGAGCCACTACTTAATTTAGCCACTCAACTCTCAGATGAACAGCTCACACTGTTGCAGATCTATACGTCAAATGCCCCAAGGCATTGGCTCATGGTTTTTAACCTGCACCTTCAGTGCTTACATCTTTATGCTTTCTAGCTTCATCCTTAGTTTTTTTGAGTTAATATTTCAATTAAACACTTGAAAATTCCTAATTAACTGGTTCATACATATGAACCCTGCAATTTATACATGTTAGGTCCTTGATAAACTCGCATCACTGGGCACATTTTGGGAAGATAAAAATAGAAAAATAACTAGGGCCACAACACTGACTGGCAGGTGATATATGTTTACATAATGAAAACTCTGATGTGCTTTACACCAGTGATTAAAAAGTGTCTCCAACATGTACATAGTTTTCCTCACCTGCACTAATTCCAGACATTCTGGACTCTCATGGCAGAGTACATGGACACCTTTTGTTTTGAGATGAGGTCTCTTTTGCCTGGGCTAGGGTGCAGTGGCATCATCTTGGTTCACTGCAACCTCAAACTCCTGGGCTGAAGTGATCCTCCGGCTTCAGCCTTCTCAGTAGCTGGAGTAAAGGCACATGCTACCATGTCCAGTTAATTTTTTAAAATTTTCTGTAGAGATGGGAGTCTATGTTGCCCAAGCTGGTCTTGAACTCCTAGCCTCAACAAATCCTCCTGCCTTAGCCTCCCAAAGTGCTGGAGTTAAAAGCATGAACCACCACACATTCTCTACATAGCTTTTCAAATTTTTCCACCAGAAGCATAGATTCAAGTTGCCCTGAATATAGACTCTCGAGAATATAAACATTTTAACTTTAATATGTTTTACATCTTAATCCAAAACCACTTAATTTAACCCAAGGGCCATCCACATTTGAAAAAGGAAATTATAAATCTCTTCCAAATTGTTCAAAATACTACTGCAAATGATGAATAACAGTGTTCCTTGCATGCTAATTAAGCCACATTTATTCATATTCTCTTTTTATAAACAACATCTAGGAAATTAACTCCACCTCCATTCCTTGACTCAATTAACATCATGTCATGATATTTTTCCCTCCTTTTTTTAAAAATTTTTTTTGAGATAGAGTCTTACTCTGTCACCTAAGCATGAGGCAGGCACCTAGCTGAACCAGTGAGGCTCAAGCACTGCTGTTGTTACCATTATTGCTATTTTTATCATTATCATATCCTCGTTCCCCTGATACCTTAGAGGCCTTATTATCTACGTTCATAGTTCACGTTGTCCCTACTGTCCTACGTCATTCTCTGATAATTCCCATATATGAGACTTCTTTGCCTTACTCTATATTGTTATTTTCAAAGCAGCGTCCACCTCCCCATGGAGCTCAGCACAGACCTTGGCCCTTAGGAGGTGCTCAGCGATTCAGGCCTTGATCTCTCAACCTTTTCCCTTGATCACATTCAACAGCCCAAAGGTCAATGCTACTACCTATTTGACTTTACAAATGTCTGTGACCTTTGATGATGTAGCCGTGACTTTCACCAAAGAGGAGTGGGGGCAGCTGGATCAAGCTCAGCGAACCCTGTACCAGGAGGTGATGCTGGAAAACTGTGGACTCCTGGTGTCTCTGGGTAAGGCCTTCCACCTCCGCCGTGCAGGGGCCTGCCTCCTCCTTTCCACCCTGCACCTCTAGACCTGGCTGGTTAAGAAGGCCTTGAATCTGCCTCGCCTCCTTCCCACAACTCACTTTTCTAGACTGACCGCTTCCTATCTGTTCTCCATGTGTCTCTTTGGGCAAGAAACAGTATTCCTTGGCTTGCAGCCAAAGGAGAAGAAAGTGTTAGAAGGCAGTGGGGTGTTTTGCAGAAGCCAAAGGTAGGATTTCCAGCTGCACCTTAATACCGCAGTGATGGGGAACTGTTACTAGAACCCCCACAGTGGTGTCATGGCTTCTCTCCCTGGGTCTGCTCATGTCACTGTCTATTCAGTACAGCCTTTTCTGCCTTAGCGAGTTTGGGGCAAGAGTGGCCACCACAGGCCTTGTTTTCTGACCCCAGATTCCTCGTCTCTATTTCTCTGGTCTTTGTAAGGTATCCTGAGGCAGCAAATGCTGCCATCCCCTCCCAAGCCCATACTTTCCTCAATCTATTACCCAGCGCCCAGCAGAGATGGGCCTCTGTCTGAGGCTCTTTCTTGGAGTTTCAGAGAAGAATCTGACTGAGGGAGCCTGGGTGGCTCAGGTATCCCCTCCACAGCTGAGTTAACAGGGTCAGGCGTGGTGGGATGTTCTCCAAGAAAGGGGCAAGTCAGGCAGACTGCCCCAGGAGGCATTTGTTTTGTTTTCTTTTTTTTTATGGAGTTTTTTCTATTGTATCAATAATAATAAAAGCATGCCTAATGAATGAAAAAGCATCATTATAAAAGGGATTTCTGTGTGTAATGAAACACTATGGGTGCCTCCTGGCTCCCATGCCCTCCTGGCTCCCTTGCCCTCCTGGCTCCCTGCCCTCCTGGCTCCCATGCCCTCCTGGCTCCCATGCCCTCCTGGCTCCCATGCCCTCCTGGCTCCCTGCCCAGTGTACACTGGGCAACACGCAGACATGTTTTTGGTTATTAAATCTGGGATGAGGATGCAACTGGCATCCAGTGACAGAGACATGAGATGCTGTTAGGCATCATTGTGATGCCCAGGACAGATCCTCTCCCACCTTTTCCCACCAAACAAAATTGTCTGGACCTAAACATCAGTCATGCCGAGGCTGAGAAACCCTGTTTTGTGGGTGTGTGGCCACTTCCGCTGGCATTTACAGACACCCTGAGGAAGCCATTTTTTAACTTCTTCTCTCTCCAGCCTCCTGAGGGTTGTTGAGGGAAGTCTGGGTTTAGTGCTGAGTCTTAATATCCCACGAACTGTTGCTAATTTCCCCTTTGCACCAGACGGAGCAGCCTCCGGCTCACAGCCCTGAGCAGGCGGCATGAGCTCGCAGGGACTAACGAAGTTGTCTTGGTTTCAGTGCTGCATTTGCAAAGCACACGACTTTGGGTTTTCCATTTACCAGAGTGATGCAGGATTCCTTTTTTTGAAGAAACCTAACAGAAATAAAAAGTGGACCACTTTTAAGAAAAGCAATTAATCATGGTCACAGCTGAGGTCCCTGGAACGCTGCCTGGATGTCAGGGCTGTCCCAGGCACTGTTCGTGTTCCACTCGTTTAACTGTCACAGTGTCGTCTTTTTTGTGGATTTGTGGCATTTGAATTTGTGGCAATGTCTGAGTGAAAACGCAGAAATGTTAGTGCTGATGAAGGAAAACTTTGTTACAGCTCTTGACATAAAGGGGCATGCCGCCTCACATGGGGCCACATGGGGCTGCACCAGTGTCGTCAGCACAAGTCAGGCGAAAGGACCGGCCTCGGACTTCACTGGGGTTTCTGTGGAAAGGAAAGGTGGGGTGGAATAAACAGTACAAATTGTGGCAAATTTGAATATTTTTTATGGACTTAGGGCCATTAGGGACACCCCAAAAGAACTAAGAGATATTGGACTTTCGTATCTATAATGAATGTGTCAAATGAATGTCGTTGGTGGAGGGAGTTTTCAGTGTGATGTTGTCACTGTGTTCCTGGAGAAAGGTTTAAGAGCAAACAAAATTAAGCTGTGGAATAGAGAAGCAGTGGGGACAATCACCCCTTTATGAATTATGTTTTTTATAATTAGTGTCAGAGCATCTATGCCCGATACGGGATATTTTAGAACAGTGGTGCTGTGACTGTGGGAAGCTAGGCAAGGCTGCAGTTAACGTGAGGCATGCCTATCTTTCTTTCTATTTTTTGTTTAGTTACTTTTTAAGATTAAGGGAGGACAGTTTTTAAATTTAGTGAGATTCCCAAGTATAACTAATTTGAACTCCAGCATTGATTAAGCCTATGAAGTTTTGTCAATTGTTACATTTTAGCAAATTCTAAATGTTTAGCTAAATTAACATTTAGCAAGTTAATTTAGAGCCTATATTGTAGAGGTACAAAAGCAAATCAGTACCATGTTTTGGTTTTTATAATATAAACTTTGTAGTATCTATTTGTTATATATGTGCTATATGTTATTACCATGTAATTTGTTATAAATTTTCAGTATATAATTTTTAGATTTCCAATTGGGTTAAATTATGAACATTGTTAAAATAATATCACATTAAAATTTTTTATATATAATTTATTTAACGCTTTATTTAGTTTCTACCTCTGTATTTGGGGAATATTTATTTTTTGTTATTTTTAAAACTAAATAATCTAGAACTAGTATTGTTTGCTAAACCTGGCATTTGAGTAGTACATAGATTTAAAGTTTTCTTTTCTCCCCCTACCCCACCGCACTTTGAACTTGTAGCTGCCTAAAGGCACAGAATTTTCCCATTTTACTTCTTTTTTTTTCTTCTTTCTTTTTTCAGGCTTTTAGCCTCTTAGAACAGTGGATTTTAGTTTCTGCCTCTGGGTAATAAGAGGAAAGGGAGGTGGGGAAGGGGCTTGGTGCCTCTAGACCGCAGGCTATCCCTGGTACAGCCTCTGTCCCAAGTGTAATCCTTGCCCCCATCTAAAAGGGCAAGCCAGATGGCCATCCTCTAACAAGATGGGGAGAGAAAATAGCTCAGTGGAGCAGCCCACCAGCGCCCTTGGTACTGCGGGACTGGCGTCCCAGCACACTCTTGGATGAAGCATTTCCTCACTCTTGTACTGAAGGGTGAGGGGAGCCTCAGCCTTGTACGTTAACCAGTTATCCTGACACAACTTGGGTCACCAACCCAGAAACTAGGCATATCTAACTCAGAAAAGCAGA